>JAFBJS010011788.1:47572-83955 GCA_016785265.1 Paraplagusia blochii | reverse complement strand
TTGCCTTTCCTGCCTTTTCTAATTTTTATCTGCTGACAGACTTTTATCCCATGTTCTTGCTTTTAACACCTTGGTTTTTCTTCAGTATGTTTTACATTTTTTCATCTTTTTAGTCAGTAATGCCAGCGATCTCTTAGCCTCTATATTGGTACCAGGTAACGATGTTGGGGAAAATAGCATTTTTAAGTTAGTTTTGTTTTTGTAAAAGGGTTAAATCTTAAAATCCACAATATATATACATATGTGTGTGTGTGTGTATGTATATATATTTATACGTATATATATATAGATATATGTATATATATACTGTATAGTATATATGTATATATATACACACACACACACATATATGGGACATATATGTCCCAAGGCCCATGAGCGTAAAATAGTAAATTAAAACTGTGTTTTTTATGTTGTAGTACAGTCATAATGCAGAGTCAAAACTAGTATTAATTGCATTGTTCCTGCCTGTCACCCAGTAATTGTGTCTTTGCAAATCAGTTTTAGAGCATGACATGTGTTAACAGCATTGTTATTTTCTTTTACAGTCCAATTATATAAATATTGTTTTTTTTCCTATTTCTACAATGGAAAATATGCTGTGATTTCAATTCTCCAGAAAGTCTACCATGGACTAGTGCACCTTATCCAACTCTCAAGGTTTAAAAAGGAGACCCTTGGGAAATAATCTGATCTTACGGTTGACTTTCTGCTGGCAATGAAGCAAAAACAATTTTCTGGAGTAACATTCAATTTTGTTGTTGGAGCAGTTCAATTCTAGTGTTTCCTTACATCTGTCAAACTGACATTTCCTTCTATGTATTTATAAAACCCATTTCTTGTGCTTTATTCTAACCAACAATAGTTATATTTGTGTGTCAGCCTACATGGGCTACTTCTCTCTAAAGAGCTAAGAGATGTATTTGTTTCCCTGCAGATATTATCTTGAAGTAACCAGCTGTAGGACAAAAACCTGTGCAATTTTAATTTAAAATTCTGGCTGTTTAGGGGATGCTGGCTTTATTTTTAGCTTGATTTGAAAGAAAAAAAAGGTTTATATTTTATACTTGTTTGAGGAATAAACCACAATAAATTTTGATCAAAATTACACGTAAAATATATGTTGTTTTGCCCTTCATTCTTGCAGTATGCATGCAGTAAAAAAGTAAACCCACGACATGTCTACGTACTTACTGTAATCTCAAAAACAACCAAAACGTCTGGTTCATCATGGCGGAACCTTTAAAGCCGGAACTGTAGCCACAGGACTTCCTATGAGTCGAGCAGATAAAAGTGTGGGAATTACACGAAGATACACGAACGACAACATATATATTTGTATTTAGAATATTTGGAGTTTTTACCAAGCTTCAAGTAAAAGATGGAGCTTTTTGGAAGTGCTTTTGACGACTCGGTGTTTCTGGAAGCGAAAGAGCGAGTGTGTTCTTCTCTGCCGTCTTACGCTGCGAAACGTTGTGAACCACGGGTGAGTTCGGACAGACGGGTTAATGCTAAGGCTAATCCTGGACACATTTGTCCCCTACCTCTTATATTATTAATAATAATATTTATACATAATTGTTATTTTAATTAACTTGTGAACAACCCACCGCCCCAAGGCTAATTCATCGTTTACATTAACCACGGGATTTCTCTTTCCGGATGCCATTAAAATTCCTTAAAGCCCTAAAACGAAATGTTTGTGGTAAAAAAGTTGCTGCTTTATTGCTGAGAAATAATGGCGTAATGTCAGAGAGCCTTACCAACTATTTTGAAAAATGACCTCTTTAAATTTGTTTAAGATTTTTAGAAAAAAAATGGAAAAAATAAATAAGTAGATAGATTTAAACTGTATTGTATGATTGGGAAACCAATGTTTCAGTATCTTTAACCAATGTTAACCAAAATGTTCAAAAAGTTGGAATAACTTGTTTTAATTATTATTTTTTTCTGCAGTGGTTTTGTGAGAGTTCTGCCCTCGATACAGATGACTCGCTAGAAAAACAGAAAGTTCTAAAGTTTAGAGGTGACTTTGCTTTGAGACAAGGTAACTATCAGGTAATTGATTATTCCTTGGTATGATTACAATAATGTCATTGATTTTCTACTTTTGTTTTTCCATTCCTGAGTTTTAATGTCATGATGCTCTGTGTACAGGAAGCGTTGGAATCTTACAGCAGGTGCCTGGAGTGGATCCCTGACAACAACTTAAGCATCAAGAGAGATGTACTGGAGGGAATGTGTCGATGCTGCACCAAACTGGGGCAAAAAGACAGAGCACTGGAACTGGCTGAATTACTTGTAAGGGTTTAGCAGACAAAAATCTTAACCAGTGACGTGTTTTCTGTTAAAGTAAAAGTATATATAAATATATATATATTAGTTAGCTAGGTGTCAAAAATGTAAGAGTTTTTATTTTGTGTTTTATCATGATAGGAATTAAACCAGTAGGCCTTGTGTCATTTCTTTGTTCATTCAAATATACAAATATAAGTATAAATGTAAAAGCACCTGGAATTTTTTTTGTTTCTGTCATCAGAACAAGGAAGCGTCCAACACCTGTCACCTTACCAGTATTCTCCTGCTGAAGGTCAGCACTAATTATGACACACATGCAATCTCTTGTTAAGTTTTTTTCAAACTCTAATATAACAATATTACTGTCAATACATTATTTATCTTAAAGGTCAGCATTTATGAGCATTTTGGAGTCATCAGCTCAAAGATTTCATCTCAGCAGCAGCTTTGTAGCTTGCTGCCCTTTAACCCATGGCACTGGTTTAACCTGGGGCAGATGTGTTTGCAGCTGCTGAAGAACACAACCAGTGGTAGGTCTGACTTTATTCCAAAATAATGAATTTTTTTTACATCAGTGTTGTTTTCCTAGTGGTCTTCTGTTAAAGGTCTTTGTAAATCAATAAACATTCTTGCTCACACAAGTGACTTTCCTCTCCTCAGCAAAAGAGGAGCACAATACTGAGGAGTACCACCAGGAGGCAGCAGAGCAGGATGAGGGCAGACTGAGACTCAAAGCTTGCACCTGTTTTCTCAGGACAAGGTATAAAATGGTATAAATATATTTGTCATCCATGAATTTTAACAAGACTGATATTTATCTTTTACTCAGACAGAAATATTTTGTTTGCCAACTTTACTCAGCAGAGCACAAAATATTGAGCATTCTTATAAATTCCTATGCAACAAACCCCTTTTATGAGTTGTGCTCACTGAGTTTGTTGTCCGAATTCAGTAATTGCTTCAGTGTTGGTGGATATTTTGACTTGTGTAGGTTGACATGTTGATTTTATCCTCCACAGGCTCCTGCTGAGAATCCTGCAGCAGCAGCAGTCATCCTTTGTGCTGCAGCGCAGTGAATGCGCTCTACAGATGATTGATGAGGCACTAAAGCAGCTTCACCCTGATGAAAAATTACTACAGACTCTCACTGAGGTAAATAAAACACGGACACAATGGCAACGTTTAAGGAATTGTACATACACGGTTTATAGAGTTTATATCAGTGAAAATAGACATAAACCCAAAGGTTTATGCTGTAATTTGCAGCCAAAAAATATAAATTCACAGACATTTTCTTTGTATTTGACTGTATATCAAGGGTTCTTTAACACCTCTTATATAAGACCTAGTTTTTACAGTTTTCTCTGCATATTGTATCAACCAGGTGATGTCAGAGGATCTCATACCAGAGAAAATGAGGGAGGATTACCAAGATGGGGAGAGCTTATCCTCTGTGTGTGTACAAAGCTTCCAAGAGCACTGGTGGAAAACGATCTTACAGAGCTGTGATTTAGAAACAGAGGATGCTCAGAAAACAACACCAAGCTGTGACTATAAGGTCTTACCAAGGTGATGGGAGGACGTCGTGCCGTTGTTTGGATTCAAAGAAAGGGCAACAAAAGAGTGAACTGTGTGTAAAAAGTTATTTTAAAATGGACCAAAACTGCAAATAGAAGACATGAGCTTGGGAAATAAAGTTGTAATTCGAATGTGAACTTTTTGCATGTGTTTTAAGTTTATTGTAGTCATTTATTGTGTGTGTTCATTTTTCTGTAGCTGTCATCTTGTCCGACTCTAATCTTATCCATGTTCTCAAATGAATTAATTTGAGGGATTAATCTAGATCTGGCAGTGTGATGGTGCAACATCCAGTTCAGTCTCATTGGAAGATTCACTTGCTGCAAATTCTTATGCTGCTGTTTTGCTCCTGCATAAGTTGGGACAAACTCTGAATCTCTTTTAAGCTGAGGTTTGGGCAACTGTTTTGTGACTTGGTCGGAGCGAATAAGGAGTTGTCGGTTCTCATGGTGATGACCAGAGGGACAATCTAGACCCTTTTTTGGCAGTCTCTGCTGTAGTTTGATAGTGGAGAACAGTTTAGGATTTTCACCCTTTGGTTTAAGTGGCGTAAATAAAGTGGTGTTCCATTGTTCTCTTATAACATTCAGACCTGCAGTTATGGCTGATGGCTTTAGTAAATGGCCTGTATTCCTAAATAAAAGTTTTCGAAAACCATGCTTATCTCCGTCATGGTTTGATCTCTTCAGTGTTGATAGGAGGTTATTAGGGTTTGACCCTTGAAGTTTCTCAGACCTTCTTTGAGCTTCTAATGACTTCTGGATCTGATGATCCGTCTCCTGTGGTCCTAAATGTCTCCTGTGTTCATCCTCAGCAGAGACATTGGTTAGTGTGTTGTTTAACCGTGTCACAGGTGCGCTCTGCTGCTCAAGTAAATCGTCACGTAAAACTTTTTCAACATCATCTCTGTTAAGCAGTTCTGACACAGAGTCTTTCTTCTTGTTCTGGTTCACTTGTAAATCCTCAGTCCACATCACTAGGCCTGGTGGGCTGGTTTTGGACTCGTTATTTCCCGTGGTGTTGTCTTGAACTGTGTTCGATGCGTTGGAAGGTGGAAAAGGTTGAGGTAAGTTGATAAAGTTGACAAATCCAGACACTGCTTCAGAGCTGGAATAAAGTCTTTGGAATTCCTTGTTGAAAGGTGCAACGTTGTTGCCCTTCATGAGGACAGCCATACTGCGATGGACCCACAATGACAACCAGTTGAAACTGAGGAGGCGAAACACAAACGTGCCAGAGCAAGATTAACAGGATTAGACACTTTCAACAGAAAGTCCTGGGAACAAATGTTGTTTAATTAAGTGTGATAATTGTAATAACCATAACACCCATTAGTGTGTTAAGTCAGCTGGAGAAAAGCGTCAGGAGTAATATGTGATAGAAGAGAGTCAGCTATGGTGAAAGGAGTGGTTGACAGGAA
This sequence comes from Paraplagusia blochii, assembly GCA_016785265.1. Lineage (NCBI taxonomy): Eukaryota > Metazoa > Chordata > Actinopteri > Pleuronectiformes > Cynoglossidae > Paraplagusia > Paraplagusia blochii. The sequence continues at coordinate 78,659 of JAFBJS010011788.1, read as the reverse complement.
AGGTGTGAGACCAACAACAATGTTCGGTTTAGGAACACTACCAATAGGCAGAAAACAGGAGACAGAGCTGGAGGTGGAGGAGTTAAAGATGCTGAGGTTCTCTTTAGGGGAGAGACAAGGATGGACAGGATCAGGAATGAGGTGATTAGAGGGTCAACACAGACAGGAAGGTTTAGTGAAAAAGTTAGAGAAGCCAGATTGGGATGGTTTGGACACGTTCAGAAGAGGGACTCTGGATACATTGGTAGAAGAATGATCGTAGAGATGGAGCTACCAGGTAGGAGAATTTTATGTAGCAGACAAAACAACCACCCTGCAAACACATCAGTACAGGACAGGACTCAGCAATTTATCTACATCTCAAGAAAAAGGGACACTCTTTCTAGGGTTCTGATGTGCATGTTATGGACAAGGAGGACAGGTGGTTTGAGAGAGGAGTAATGGAATGGGGTGGGGGTCTGCATAATCAATTGTCTGCTACAGATCGTTCTGCTTTGAGATCCCATCCTAGGAAGTTTAACTGCTCATCAATACCAGAGCAGGCTTCTCAAGACGGGTGTAACAATGACAACCATTCACATCTGGACATGTGACATGAAAACTGCTCATTAACATCAGGAGCAGTCTCTGTCTGCTCAGGTGTGTCCAAAACAACTTTTTACACCTTTGTCCAGTGGTGAAGGGAGTAGAACTACTAGACTTCCTCTGACATCAACCAGAAACTGATGAAGTTCCTCAGTTGAGGAATGAAACATCTTTCAACTCCAAGAAGAAGTCCAGTTGTTGACAACTAAACATTTTGGACGATATTTAGATACATCCATAAATCCACCAATCAAAAAAAACACAAATATTCACAAGAATTTATTCACCTGTATGATCCCGTTAGTACTTGATTCCAGTCCTGGATGATGAAGTTCTGAGTAACTTGTCCCTTCAGTGTCCTACCTGTCTTGGCACAGTAGGTCTGCCCACCAATGCTGCGCACTGACAGTTTCTAGAAAACAAGTGAAGAGTTTCCTTTTGTATGAAAAGAAAACCATCTTTGACCAGTACCAGTACCATTTATGATCTGTGATTTAAGTAGTTAATTAGTTAAGTTTCAAGTTCCAAACCCATGCTCCCAGACCGTTAGTGGTGCACAAGAGTAATGAAGGAGACATTGCAACTTATTTTGTTAAAATACATACATAAATGAGTGATTTGATTAAATGAAGAATAACATGTTTAATATTTTAATTTATAACTACTATCTAGTAAAAACTTAATTATTTAATTATCAAAACATGTCTTCTGGTAAGTGACCGAAATGAAATTATTTAAATATTTGGTTTGTCTATTTTGCATCTCTACATTTTGACTTAATAAACTAGAAAATTGTAAAATATATTACTGTAAATTATTTAATATCTAGTGGGGGAGACCTTGGATGTTATTTTTATGTGATTGGGACAATGAAGTGAAGTATAGTAGTAGTATATAGTACATTAATACAAATATTTCCATCTGGTAAACACAAAAAATATTTCACATTTATGGTTTGTTATGGTTTTTTTTTTCAAACCCACAATATACTCCATACAGGCCATGTTTTACATGGGCTTTTGTGGTTGTAGTACTGAAAGTGACCTTCGGACGTCGCTGTTGGTTGTAAACAAAACTCAATCTGACTCACAGGGAAGTGTTCGCCATTGAGTTTAAGATCCTGCCACATTGTAACGAACAGGTTCAAGTTGAGATGATCCAACAAGAGGTACACGGACACGATCCTCTTCCTGCTGGCTTCCAGAAGATCACAGAGCAGCTCCACGTCTGTGAAAGTGTCCATCACTATGGCCAGATACTTCACACACAAACACACACACATAACTGTGACAACTCACCGAAGAACTACTTTGACAAAGTGATGCATTAATTCTTAATGTACCGTCGTAGACTGTTTGAGGAATGTTCTGACCAGATCCTTCATGGCTGCTGCTCTGTTATCAGACTGGAAATACAGCTCCACGCTGGACTCACATCGCTCAGGGTCTGACAAGGTCTCACCTGCTAAAGGCAAGAATTAAAATGGAGAGATAACCATAGAGCTAATAAAGAAACATATGATGAAATAGTCTTTAACGGATAAAAAACTGATCGTTACGTCCACCAATATACAGAACATGGTGTAGACTCAATCTGCGTTTTTGTGGTTTTCTGACTCATAACTAGTTTGTGGATAATGTCGGTAAAGACGGTATGTAAATATATGTGCCTTGAAACCGGAAGGTGATTGGTGGAGATAAGCAACGCCGCAACGCATTGATTAATTAGGAATAATTCTAAAATGGCCGCCAAAAGTGGGTACACAGCTCGAACAGTTAGGTTTAAAACGACAGTGACAGCAGGTTTTCCTCGCTTATGACCAAAATAGTCACCATATAATGTCAGGTTTCCAAAATCTTTGTTGGTTTTTAACATTCATTTACATTGTGCTGAGCTATTTTGAAGCTACCAAACATTTAACCAGGACAAATAAAGAATAGCTGTATTACCAAGATACTTAACAACAGGCTTGCATTTACCAGTTAATATTTTATTACTTATGTGTACATTATACAGAGTTTCACATTTTTCTCATAGTTACACAATAGTTACACAATTTGTCTGATTTATCATCAGTTAATTGTTTTATTATTATTTTATTTATTTGTCATTTGGTAAGATCATTAGAAATACTGAAGGCTTTTGTAAATATAGAAACTCTTTTACTGTCACAAAAGTTATTCTTTCAACTCCAAAATACATTTAAGTAAACAAAATACAATATTTTTAGGTAGTTGACTGTTTTTTCTTTGTCTAAATCAGATAGATGAGTCAATAGATAGATAGATAGATAGATAGATAGATAGATAGATAGATAGATAGATAGATAGATAGATAACTTTATGCTTTATTTATAACTTTATAAATTGCAATCACAGGTATTATTGATATGGTAATTCACTCTGTCAATATTTTTACCGAGTTAAGTTTGTATTGTATTATATAATATTGAAAGCACAATTTTCCAAACACAGCAAAAACTGTTTTTATTTTGTAGTTGAGATAGTTCTTCTGAGTTGTAAAGTGGTTATTACCTCATTTAACTTGGACTTCCTTCATGCCTTCAGCTGAGTGTTAGTGTTTTAAAATCCTTAGCGAGCTAATGTTTTTGCTGATTGTCATATTGTAACATTTTTAAAAGTTTTGTGAACTTGTTGTTGCTTTACATACATTAGAGAACACTGTCAACTAAAACAACCTCAGTAGCAATTAGTCAAAACACCAAGTTGATGGACTTGTTTTTTTATTTGTTTGACCAGTTTGTCTCCCCTACTTGAGGATCAAGATCTGAGTTAACTATGTGTCCAATTTCATTCTAGTCCAGTCTTCAGTCGACCAAGTTAAAATTTCAAGGCAGACATTCAGCTACCTTCTGTACACAGACTTTTTTAGCTTTGTCGTATTAAATCGTGGGGCAACTCACATGTGGACTCTGAAGAACTCTGTGTGACAGTCAGACAGTCAGTTGAGGAGCTCCAAGAATCTCTTAAATCTTCACCAAAAGGCTCAGGATTATCTAAAGGAGACAAGGAAATAAGACAACAAACTTTTTTCACTTTTTTCATGTGTTTTAAAGTAACACAGGGAGTGTGGGGAGAAACTGAGAAACAGAAACTGCAGCACCTTTGTTACAATCCTTTCCATTTTTCAGGATGTACTGCTTCTCCAGCTTCGACAAAAAGTCTGCCTCTCCCTCGTCTTCTAACACCTGATGATATTCCTCCAGGCCGTGGCTGAGTAGACTGTCCACAGCGAGACGAACACTCTCATTGTGACTCAGGTCCAGCTCAGGTGCAGCTGAACAGCCATCAGAACTGAGTGCCCCACCGTAACAGAAAGAAGAAATCCGTAGGTCTCGAACGCGCCTCCTTACTTTTCCCTGAGGTTTAACATTCCTATAGCACAGCACGGACGCAGGGCTGCCATCCATGTTGATGTTAACGGGTGAAAATCCTAAGTGTCTCTACTTTCAGAGCCATGAAAGGACTGATGCAGCAGAGACGGTTACTGAATACTGGAATACAGACCAACAGGAATTGAGGGACAAAATGGCACACCCCAGCTTGAGGCAAGGTTTCACAGATGATGAAATGTGACAGGTAAGAAAAAAAAAAAAAAGAATAAATAAATGCCTGCGGACATGTGACCCAAATGTCAAAGACAATAAATCTGATCTCAATTAGGGTTTGACCTTTTACACTCATTCACCTGTACTAATGAGCCATTTGTAGAAGAATGCGTTGCACTAAAACCTTTTTCCTCTAGTTCAGGGGCCGGCAACCTTTAACACCCAAATATTTTTTGGTATCTAAAATGAAGATAACACATTATAAGTTTTTGTTACCTTTGCCTTTATAGTTTGTTAACCTTTACTCTTTCTATAAACAACTATAGTGCGTTTTTTTTTTTTTTTGCAACGTGGTTACCAGATAAATCTCCCACAATCAGTTCTGCTCAGCCCACGTCAAGACTGTTTCTGTTGCCGTTGGTATAAAGTTGAACGAAGTAGCTTTAACAATTTAGCCATGTTCTGCAGAATTAATGAAGATGACCGAGAACTGGTCAGTGTAAAGGACAGATGACCTTATTGATGAGATCAGATTGATATGAGTGTTTATATGAATCTCATCTTTGTTCTTTTCACTGTAGTGACACAATCCCATTTCTAAACACGACTGTTGAACTCAAGTTAATAAATATAAATAAAAACTTATAATCAACGTGATTATGAGTATGACACTCAACTACTGTCCTTTGTTGCAGTTTTCTAAGTCTGTTCATAGTGCTGAGTCATGCCCTTCAGACACATTACAGACATTACACTCAGACGCTCAGTTTTGTTCTGAAAATAAAATTAAAGGTAATATCACTGAACCCCCTGCCCGCTCTTCCCTCCTTTGCTATGAGGGTGGGAAAGAGAGAAATATATTTTAAAATGAACAAACTAAAATAAAATTTAACTGTAATAAATACTCATTTTTTTATTTTCAAAGTCACAGAGAGCCACAACAGAAGGATGAAAGAGCCACACCACTACATATTTCCAGTTTAATGATCAAACCTTGCCTTTTTGGACTGTGGAGTCCACATCATGGAAGATAGACATCTTAACATATAGGTTTACAGGAAACCAACCCACACTGACCAGTACCTGCGTTTTGACTCTTACCACCCACTTGAACACAAACTGGGGGTTATCCGAACTCTCTAGTCACAGGCAGACACCATCCCCACCACAAATAGAGATAAGATGAGGGAACAAGCACATGTCAAGACATCCCTTAAGACTTGTTATCCCAAATAGGCTTTTCTTAAAACCACCAAGGGAAGGCCTACAGAGAGGGAGGACAACAGGACGGGTAATGTTGTCATTCCTTACGTCGCTGGGGTTACCGAGAAACTCAGGCGAATTTTTAATTAGCTTCCGAACCGTACACATTTTAAACATTCATCCCAAAGACAAGATCCCAAGACACAAGCTGGACAACGTGGTTTATGCCATTCAGTGAGGAGTGTTCGGACCTCTACATTGGGGAGACCAAGCAGCCATTACACAGACACATGGCTCAACATAGAAGAGCTAACACCTCAGGTCAGGATTCAGCCGTTCACCTACACTTAAAGGCTACCAACCACTCTTTTAAGGACCAAGTTGTTCAAATCTTGTCCAGAGAAGACAGATGGTTTGAGCGAGGTGTTAAAGAAGCCATTTTTGTCAACCTGGAGAAACCATCTCTCTACAGAGGTGGTGGTTTGAGACATAACCTCTCACCCACCTACAAAGCCCTCTTGGAAACAATACCCAAAAGATTCCACTCTCATCAACCAGTTTTGCATATCAACGAGCCGTGTGACCAAAACCACTGCGACAATGTCGGTAACAACCCATCAATACCCACCCAACGACTGGTATCACACTTCACAGGTGTCCCCAGGTCCACCCAACAGGAGGGACCTGAAACACCCCTTCCTCCTCACTCACAGGATAGAACTTCTGTTACTCCCCACTAAACAGTTAGAACTGAAGAAGCCTCTTGGATGAGAGGTGAAACGTTTTCCAAAAAAACTGAGTGGTGAACGAACTGTATTTGTGCCATAAAAATTGTCATTTTACTGGAACAGGTCTTATTTACTCCCCATTAACACCTCTTACCGGGGACCTCACGTCCCCGGAGTCTTTATTCTTTCCCCAGAACCTGATTGCCATGGGCAACCACTGGACTTCACATGCCCCCTCACCACCTACAATCAGGAGTTCTGTGGACCAGACATGGAGCAGATGGACTCCAAATTGACTTCTTAATTTATAGTAATTAGCTGCTGTTGTACTGCCTCTGTTTTGCCTGCCCGCCTGTCCGTCCTGGGTGAGGATCCCCTCCGCTGTCGATCGCCCTGAGGTTTCTTCCTTTTTTCCTGACTGCATTTTTTGGGAGTTGTTCCTCAGCTGTTGCGAGAGTCTGTAAGGGCAGGGGGTCATTGTTGTCTGTTTTGTATATTGTTTCTTTGTTATTTGTATGTAACTGTGTGTAAAGTGCCCTGAGATAGCTGTTGCTATGATTTGGCACTGTAAATAAATATAAATGAGTTGAGTTGAGGTCACTTTCACTGCCAATAATGCTATGGTGACTCTTCTTGCGTCATTTATTACCGTAATGCAAGGTTCCAAGGTTGGGCTGTTGGTGATTAGATAACTTCAACTACATCTTCAACTTTTATTTGTTTATAGTGCCAGATCATAACAACTGTTATCTCAGGGCACTTTACAAATAAGCATGCATAAAATCAAGACTAAGGGATATATGAATATATAGAGATAGCCCCTGCCTGTATTGAGACTCACACCGGCTGAGGAACAACTCCCAAAAACCCAGACAGGGAAAAAACTCAGGGTGACAGTGGAGGGGATCCTCACCCAGGACGGACAGGCGGGCTAACTAAACAGTAGCAAGTAAAGAAAACAAAATTTCTTCAAGTCTACAAATAAAAGAAGGGCTCTATAAAGTCCATTCATGGTTCAATCAAGTTCATATGCTCCATAAATCGAAGTCCAGGGTCCAGCTCAGACAGTAGGGTGCTAGGGGAGTTGGACCAAAGATATGCAGGCAGAGTCCTGTGTTAGGCCAAGGGCAATGGGATTTCAGGGAAAGAATAAATGCGAGGTCCCCCGCAAGAGGTGTTAAGTCTACCACAAATAATAAATAGAATAGTTAATTAAGGAATAGAAGGGAGAAAGAGATAGAGGGCAGCAATGGGGCCCACAAGGGGTCTACGGCTGGACTCGTAGGCCACCATGGGCGCAGTCAAAAAGAAAAGCCCTTAGTCTACTTTTGAAAGTAGAGACTGTGTCTGCCTCCCGGACTAGAACTGGCAGTTGGTTCCAAAGTAGAGGGGCTTGATAACAGAAGGCTTTAGCTCTAAATCTAGATTTTGAGATTTGTGGAACCACAAGAAGACCAACTCTTAGAGAACGAAGAGTTCTGGTGGGTTGATATGGTTGTATCAGCTCCACATTATAGGGGGGTGCCAGCCCATGGGGAGCCTTGTAGGTGAGCAGAAGGACTTTAAATTGAATTCTAAAATGAACTGGGAGCCAATGAAGGCGAGGACCGGGAAGATATGGTCTCTCTGCCTAGTTTTAGTTGATGTTGCTTGTTTTTTTTGTTTTTTTTTTACAGGTAGACAGTAGGGTTTTTACTCATGTGGTTATTAAAACAGAAACATTAACTATTTCATTACTTTTACTTAAAAAATACAATCCTGTCACTACAGCCAGAACTGGTCTAAGAGATATCTTTGAATGACCTTATTTATCTAATAGTCAATTTAAAGAAAATCGTGGTTGTGGCCAATGAGAATTAATAACAATAATAATAATATGATACATTTGATCCAAGCAAGATGAGGACATTTTTCAATAGTTGCTCAAATCCCATATGGTCTAGCGCACGGGTGGGCAAACTAAGGTCCGGGTGCCACATGTGGCCCGTTGAGCCTTTTAATGCGGCCCGCCATCCCTGTCCAAATTAAATAATTTATTTATATTATAATTATACTTCCGACTTTTCCCTACAATGTTTCCTCAGTAGATGACTTTTTAAAGGCTATTAGAAATGTAGTATTTTGGGTTTGATACATGACTTTTACTTGCCATTTATCTTAGCTTACACGAACACTCCATCTTTCTGCTCTTGACTTGGCCCTGTGTTGAATTTTAGGAGAAATTGTGGCCCGCAGGTCAAAAAGTTTGCCCACCCCTGGTCTAGCGGTTAGGATTCCTAGTTTTGACTCCTAGTATGGGAATAACTCCTTATTAAAATTCTGTAAATTTGTCTTTATAACATTTATATGTTATACATTTATATGTTATACATTTATATGTTATATATATAAGTCAAGTCACTTTCCCAACAGATCTGAGTAAAGCAGAATTCAATGACATTGGAAAAACTAAAAATAAATAGCTAGCAATCAACCTCACTTTCAGCTTATTTAGAGAGCTATATTTCTGATTAAACATGTTTGAAATAAAATGGCTAATACCGCTCAGAGGTTGGGAATTAAAAAAGTTATTATTCAACAGAGGTGTAAATTTGCAAAAAAGAAAAAAAAGGGAAAAAAAAGAGAGCAAGCATGGGAAGTGCACACAGGTGCATCACATTAGCCCAACAAGCAACAAGATGGACGAGCACATGGACAGGCAAACAACAGCAGAGGACTACCTTTTTTATTCAAAGAGTTTTTTTTCTGGAAATGTTGACTTTTTCATGGTCAGTGAAATCCTCTTCTTGTTCGTTGAGGTTAAATACATTTTTGTCTTGGACTTCAATGACAGCTCGAGCAAACAAGAAGCTGTCAACCAAAATTGTGGAATGTGTGAAGTGCTGTGTGAGACAAATCAATCTTTCAGCAAATTCCACATTGAACAGAGTCAACTTCAGCTTCCAGCAATGTGAGTAACATGCATTGAATCATGCTTAAATAACCAAACCTCATAGAGACATCTGTATTTAAAGACACATTTTTACACATGTTTAAATAAGTGATATTGACACGTAATTATTGCAGAATATAAAAACATTACAAACCGAAATGTAGTTCTTCTCTAGCAAACCCCCTGGTGACAGCGAGTGTGATTCGACAGTTATAACTTTTGTTTTAGTGAGTAAAACTTTAGAAAACTCCAATAGCCTTGAAAGACAAAATCTGTGTATATTTTGAGTTGTAACCATCAGTATTTGTTCAGTCACCCTGAAAATCTCCATTTTTGGAAGATATAGATGATACCTGCTGTAAAATTAAATGTTCGCCTAATCGGAGGGACACTGCTCCTAAATGAGCAAACAGAAAGAGAAGACGACTTTATGAAATCTGTGAATTACATAATTTCTGTTAAACCAAACCTTTCCATATTTCTACACCCCCCTACCCTTTATCAGTTCTCCTTTAAATGTAGTAGCTAATCTCTTTGATTACGAGAGACGAGACATAAGAGACATTAATAAGGGGTTGATAGTACGCCTGGGGCAGTGGTGGCCTAGTAGTCAGGGAAACGGATTGGCGCCCACAGGGTTCCAGGTATGAAACTACCAACTGTTATCACTGAGGTCCATGGGTTAAATAAACAGGTGACATTTTATTGTGTGCTGTGGTGTGAATCATGATGTCACAATGACAAGGTTTTCCTTCCTTACTATAATTTGCATAACTATTCACTAATTTTCACTGATTCACTAAAATGATTCATTGAATCATTTTAATATGTTTCTAGTCTTTAATTCACTCTTTACTTTTACCCTGAACTTCTTCCTGTATTTATCTCTATCTAAGGAAGGAAGGAAAGTAAACTCCTTGTCATGACACACACCTCTGCACACAATAAAATGTGGCCTCTGCATTTTACCCATCAGAGAGCAGTCAGTGGGGACGGTGCCATGCTCTGTGCACCTCAGTGGTAACTTGGCAGTTGCCGGATTTGAACCTGAAACGCTCCAGACCCATGTTTGGTTGCTTAACCACTAGGCCACAACTGTATCATTTGCCTCTTTATCCTGTTAATCTCATGTATTGCTGCATGTATGTTTAGCTCAGCTGATTAGGTTTTCATGTATGGTCTCTGCTATTTGTTTTATTGACCAATTTGCTATATATTTTTATGTAATTGTTTTTACAAGTATAATAACACTTTCTATTAACCCCTTAATGCCCTGTGACAGCATGAATACGTCACTACCTGCTGTTGTTATGTTGATCTATCCAAACCCTAAGAAAATATGTCAACAGGAAGTGTCGCTGACACACTGTCTTGGTAACACGCCCAGCGACTTCAGATGTGGCGAAGCATTTTTCTTGACCTAGACATCAGAGGGACTACACAGGCAAGATGGGCTTCAATGAGTTCAAGGAGCTGTTTGGAGCTCTGAACGGCTGGAAGCAGAACTTCATGATGTTTGACCACGACAGGAGTGGAACTGTTGAACCTCATGAGATGAATCAGGCCATCAATGCAATGGGTGAGTCTCCCATTGGTCCAATTAGCAGAATAATTCTAAAAAAAATAAATGTACTTTCGAGATCTTAATGAAAAAGTTGTGCTCATCAATCTCAGTCTCATTGCTTTAATTATGTTTTTTTTTTTTTTTTGAAAATTTGTAAGATTTATGTTTGAAGTCTTAGCTGCACCAGACAAACTTATTGTAGAGTCTTTTTGACTATCTAGTACAGGTATGGCCAAACTAAGGCCCGGGGGCTGGATGCGACCCGTTGAGCCTTTTAATGCGGCCCACCAACCTTGTCCAAATTTAATAATTTATTCAAAATACTACTTACTTCTGCTTTTTCTCTGCAATAATGCATTGCTTCAGTAGATGACGTCATAAAGGATGTTAGGAATGTAGGATTTCAGGTTTTTATACGCGTCTTTTTATGCCATTTGTTCAAACAGTCTATCTTTCTGCTCTTGTTGTGAAGGTATAAATGTCCTTATATATTCATCTCTCTTCTCTGTTAGGTTATCGTATCAGCCCTAATGCCTTGAACATCATTGTCAGACGCTACAGCAAAGGAGGAAGGATCTGCTTCGATGACTACGTGGCCTGCTGCGTCAAAATGCGTGCTCTCACAGGTAACAGCACGGAAGACTAAATATACCCAGTTAAGGTGCCTGTTTGTAGTGACTGTTTCCTCTTTCTGTCACAGACCAGTTCAAGCGCAGAGACACGATGCAGCAGGGAGCTGCCACCTTTCAGTATGATGACGTAAGAAGAACTTTCTTCCCAATATTGTTAACACCTCAATTTCTGCTCTCAGTCTGAACTTTCAGAGTAAAACTCAGGCCTGTTTAGTTGAACATAAAGTATCTTTTGAAGAAAGATGCACATGTGCAACAGGTCTGTGAAGGTTGGGAAATTTCGTCAAACATAACAATTTTATGTATCAGGGCGTGGCTTTGTCTGGGCATCCTGCTTCCTTTTTTTTACCTGTCTATTATTGTCAAACGACACGTAACTTTAACCTGAGAGGAAGTGAACCCTAAGATTGTCTTTAACAGCCACTGCTACACAAAACTACTACTCTGTTTCACACGTACTCTAAGGTGTTTTAGTCCTTAAGTCAATCCGTTTTACTGACTAAACTTGTTTTGACTAATTGTCATTTTTCTTGTGGCTTACAATGTGTTATGTTATTTTTTCTTTTTGGCAGAATTCAAAGTGAAACATTCTAAACTAAAAAGTTGAAACATTATTGCCCTGAATTGGATTGTGAAATGTTACCAGTTGTTATGCCATTGGTTGTGTCACTGTTGCCTTTAGCCACATTTCCTTCCATTTGCTGAACATCAGTTGTTGCTAATTTGACTTTCGGATTCAACGTTGTTTTAACATAAACTCTGATATTTTCCACAGTTCATCCAGTGCGCAATGTCCATCTGAGCGCCTGTATCTTCACACTCCTCAAGGCCAAGGGACCAATCATCGGAAAAGCATGAAACTATAAAGTATAAGAAGGCCAGTAAGGACTGAGCTGCCACCAGAGAGGAATATTTTAGTTTTCATATGTTTAAGCCTTAGTCTTGTAGGTCAGTAGAAACTCATAGGGATGAGTGTCCACTATGATGTCATTGTATGCTTCTTTATAGCTTTAGTTTTTACACTAAAACTTAATTTTTACTCCAAAATGAGGACAAAATAATCAATCATCTGAGAAGGGATGGTCCTCTGTTAACCACTGTTTGAAACACCTACTGTGCCATTATTAGCTTTGAATGTATAACAACAAATGTAATAAAATTGTGTTGATGAAACATTTAGTTACTGTGATGCATCTGTAATTTTACACATTGTACTGTTATTTTTATTGCAGCGCTTGTGTTTCTGGACGCACTCTAAACATATATTGTATGCAAAATATTACAAAGTCTTGCCTCTCCTTTATTTTCCTTCCCTGGTCCTTGGTGTCACAAGTATGATTTTGATTCACCAGACCACAGGGGGCAGCAGTGAACCTGCATTTATCTGGCCTTTTTAAGATGAAAAGATCACATTGTTACTAATAAAAAAAAAAACACTTTATATCGACTTTGAATCCAGTCATTTTTTTCTTTAGCCCTTAACTTATTTAAGCTTATTTACAAAATCACATCCTTTAAACAAGACGTGAACAAAATCATTGAAATAAGTCCTGTTCCACCAGTCTCACCAGGTTCAAACAAGTCAACTAGTTTGCACTGAACTTGCGAAAGAGATGACTACGTTGTCAAGTCATACTATACACAGGAAACATCTTCGTATACAATTTTTCACCTATATTTTAGGAGGTGACAAAATAAAGTTAAAATTTCAGTAAAAATATCTGGACTTTTCCTTTCAGCTTGTCCCTTTTTCAGGTGTTTCCACAGCAAATCAACATTGTCCATCTCCCCTTGTCCTCTGTATCCTGAGGCAACAAGCTCCCTTCTGCGGCATTTATAAAACGTTCAAAGCGCCATCTTGTGGTCATCACTGGATATACACGCTATATGTTTCTGCCGTGACTCACTAATTCAATTTTTATTTAAACAATATTAAAAATAAGTTTGGTTTAATGGAGTATTTCTTATTCTTGATGTTTAACGACCTGTTTAATTTTTTTTAAATATCGGCGTTTTAATGTTTTGTTCCAAAACAATGAAAACGTCGTTATCGGCACCGCCCATAACTCCACCTTGAAGTAGTGAAGGACTCCAGGAGGTGGAGAAAGGTATTCGCAGTTTCACGGTTTATTTATCTGAAAGACCGAGTTCCTTTGAGGTTTATTTTAAATTATCGTATCAACTAATTTGTCCCGGACACAGCGGGTGAGTCCACTGGTCTCCTGTCCCACAGCGACAGGCAGCAGCTAGCGGCAGGGTTTGCTTGACAACGATCTTCACAATAGCTGGTTTCGATCTATTATTTCTCGAATTATTTACATATCGGAGGTTTTCTACGCTTTTTATTCGCGTTTAGAATCATTTATCCGTGTACCGTCGAACGGAATTATTCTTTTACGGTCGATACAGAGTTTAGCATTATCGCCGTATCTACGAAATATCGATATGTTAGGAAACTACACAGCTGTTAATATATCGAATTTGTTACAAAAGGTTATTGAAAACAACAAAGTAACGATAAACATCGGCCTACACGCTATAAAATGTCTGCAAACGCTGTAAACATTGTCATAATTACGACATAATAATTGTGAACTACTTGTGTCTACAATGTTAATCAAGTTTTTATTAATATATGGTGTAAAACATTAATATTTAAATGTATATTCTTTTAAAACGAGCATCAACAACCTTGTAATGAATAATTGATTAAATAATTACTACTCTACTTCATAGCTATCCTGCTAATATTGCAATATTTCTTCAGTATTTGTGAATTTAGAAGTAGTTCTACTAATATAATTCCAGTGTTGTCATGTTGTCCTTTGACCCAGCCACTCCTAGAGACTGTGTTGATCACTGATTATTCAATAGTGGCCCATTGTTTTAGATCAGTCATCCAGTCCAGAGTCTTGGAGGATTTTTAAAGTCAGAGACAGAGTGAATGTCCTCCTTCTTCTCACCTGTTCTCTATGTCTTACAGTGGACCAACAGGTATGAACATGGCTGCAGGCAATGACCCAATGTGGGGATACTTTACAGCAGTAGCCGGTCAGGTAAGTCTGGGTGGTTATTGTGATTTAATGGCATTTACGTTCTTAATATTAATTTATATTGTATATTGTTATATAGGATGGTGAGGTTGACGCTGATGAACTACAGAGATGTCTCACTCAGTCTGGAATCTCCGGCAGCTACTCACGTATGTGACCCATCCCCCCTTCTACACTAGACCTGAACGAGGGTTTGAAGCTGTTTACAACATTGGTGAGATGTGCTGTTGTAGGGACAAAAGACTTCAAGGTGGAGTTGGGACTGCAACAAGTGTTGGTCTTGAGTTCCTACTTTTTTTTTTTTATTGATGGACAGATTGACAGATGAGGTCACACAGGAGTCTCCGTGGACCATGATGTTTGTGGATGGTATTGTGATCTGCAGTGAGAGGAGGCAACAACTAGAAGAGAACGTAGAGAGGTGGAGGTTTGGACTAGAAGAGGAATGAAGGTCAGCCGTAGTAAGACAGTGTACAAGAGAGTCAACTAAGGTCAAAGGTTTACAGGACAATTGTAAGACCAGCCATGATGGATGGACTAGAGACACTAGGAATAGACAGGAGACAGAGTTAGAGGTGGAGGAGTTAAAGATGATGAGGTTCTCTTTAGGAGAGACAAGGATGGACAGGATCAGGAATGAGGTGATTAGAGGGACAAGGAAGGTTTGGAGAAAAAGCTAGAGGAGACAGATTGAGATGGTTTGGACATGTTCAGAGGAGGGACAGTGGAGACATTGGTGGAAGAATGATCCTAGAGATGGAGCTACCAGGTAGGAGACAAAGAGGAGATTGATGGATGCAGTGAGGGAGGACATGGAGGTAGTTGGAGTCAGAGTAGAAGATACAGTCATTTTGACTTTGGTCTTGACGTCGTCCTGTTTTTTTTTTTTTTTTTTTTTTACAGCCTTCAGTCTGGAAACCTGCAGAATCATGATTGCGATGCTTGATGTATCCTTTTATTCTAGAAGTCAGGAATGAACAACCAGTCAGAAGGCCAAATGTCCACATGTCTACTGAGCGTCCTGTGAACATCTCTTGATCTTTGTGTCTGGGTTTTCCCTCCGTCATTTGTGCCGTCAACCACTGGCAGTGAATAATAAAAAAAAAAAAAAAAAACAAGGTCTGCTGTCTTAAAGATAGATACTCTACATTGTCAGAAATATTTTCCTTGACCTAGTGGTCACCAGAGGGACTATGGTCTTGACGTCGTCCTGTTTTTTTTTTTTTTTTTTTTTACAGCCTTCAGTCTGGAAACCTGCAGAATCATGATTGCGATGCTTGATGTATCCTTTTATTCTAGAAGTCAGGAATGAACCAGTCAGAAGGCCAAATGTCCACATGTCTACTGAGCTTCCTGTGAACATCTCTTGATCTTTGTGTCGGGGTTTTCCCTCCGTCATTTGTGCCGTCAACCACTGGCAGTGAATAATAAAAAAAAAAAAAACAAGGTCTGCTGTCTTAAAGATAGATACTCTACATTGTCAGAAATATTTTCCTTGACCTAGTGGTCACCAGAGGGACTACACTGGCAAGATGGGCTTTAATGAGTTCAAGGAGCTGTTTGGAGCTCTGAACTGGTGGAAGCAGAACTTCATGACGGTGGATCACGACCGGAGTGGAACTGTTGAACCTCATGAGATGAATCAGGCCATCACTGCTATGGGTGAGTCTCCTATCAGATGAGTTATATACAAAGTTAAAAACATACTTTTGATAGTGTGAAAGTCATAGTTGCCCATACAGGCTGCCAAAGGGGGCGCCATTCAGGATATTGCAACAATTCACAGGCAGCTACATTAAGTATTAAGTAGGCGGTCTCTGGGGATAAAACCTTGTCTGTGTAAGGCAGGTGTGATTTCCACTGCACTGTTGAACTACTAAAATTTAAGTCTCTTTTTGTGAAAAAGACAATATTGTAGTTTGTCATATATTGCAAGTAATGGTTCTTAAAAATTATCATTAATGTTTATGAAAAATCTAAATGTTAAACATGATTAATGTTATCCATAAATAATCAAAATTATTTATTTTTGATCAGTCCAAGCAGGATTATTCTGAGAATAAAATATATACATCATCAAGTTGGGATTTTTTAATAAAAAAAGATTTTGAAACTACATCTATTGTTTTGACCTTAATGTACAGTCATGGAAAAAATTATTAGACCACTCTGTCTTTAATTTCTTGTCCATTTAAAAGTCTGCTTCCACTTACTCTACATTAATCTGGACAAATATAATAACAACAAAAAAGGCTCTTAATTAAGTTTAATTTCAGAGCTGATTTCTGGCCATTTTGCATGGTTTTATTGACAGTGACAAAAATCACTCCCGTTCCTACGTCACTAGCAATAACATTGTACTGACAAATACAGTGCTTTTAGTCATTGCATGGTTTTGTGTTCATTGTTTCCCCCAGGAGATAAACCTTTAGTGGAACAAGGCATTAAGATGAACAAGGAATTGAAGAAAACAGCAGAGTGGACTAATCATTTTTGTCCATGACTGTATGTAAATGTCCTTATATATTCATTTCTCTTCTCTGTTAGGTTATCACATCAGCCCTAATGCTCTGAACATCATCATCCGACGCTACAGCAAAGGAGGAAGAATCTGTTTCGATGACTACGTGGCCTGCTGCATCAAAATGCGCGCTCTCACAGGTAACAGCACGGAAGACTAAACATGCTCAGTAAACCTCATACGCTTCTATTACTCAAGGTGACTGTTTCCTCTTTCTGTCACAGACCAGTTCAAGCGCAGAGACACGATGCAGCAGGGAAACGCAACCTTCCAGTACGATGACGTAAGAAGAACTTCCTTCTCAGTCTCACTGACCCTGTTTTAAAACCTGTTTCCCAGTCTTTTTTGGCTCACGGCTTATATTTTACATTAGAAAATGTCTCTATGAACTAACAGACAGAATGAAACAAAAGTATATGTAACCCAACATAATGACTTCTAGTTGAAATATTTCAGAGTGAAGCCTGTTTAGTAGAACACAATGCTGATAATCAGATATTAAAGAAAGATACTATTTAAGATTTAAGTCGTTTTCTGCTAAGTTTATATAATCTATAGTTTCTTCGTAGAGGGGGTGTTTTTATCAGTGTTCGATCGTGATATTTTGACCAATATAAAACTTATTTTAATATATGTATTATAATAGGTAAACCATCCATATATAACCATGCTGCTACATTTCATTCCATTTATTGCTTCACTTGTTGCTGATTTAACATTTAACTATGATTTAATGTTGTTTTAACAAACTCTGATATTTTCACAGTTCATCCAGTGCACAATGTCCATCTGAGCGGCCGTGTCCCTCACACTCCTCAAGGCCAAGGGACCAATCATGGAAAAGCCTGACCTGCCACTATTTTCAACCTCATATGATTAGGTCTAAAATAGTCGTAGGGATGAGTAACCACTATGACGGGATAGTTAACGTCCTTATAGCTTTATTTTTACACTAAAACTTAGCTTTAACTCTAAAAATGAGTGAGGAATGAATCAACCAATCCTACTGTACCATTATTATCTTTGTAGTATATTATGCTAATGATACATTTACTGTGATGCATTAGTACATGTCTCTATGTATTGTCCTTGACTGCACTCTGTCTGTATTACCCTGATGGATGGCGTAAAAAATGCTAAAAGTTGTAAAATATTTAGTTTAACTTCCTGCTACTGACCCACATCTTGTCTGCAAAATACTCAGTAAATTACTCAGATTTTTCCACTTTTGTGTAATACTGTGGTAGAATTACCAACTGATATGATTTTGACTCACCAGACCACAGGAGGCAGTAGTGGGCGTGCAATTTTTGGTTAATTTAAGCTGTAAGAACAAAACACATTTGTTATTGTGAACATCCTGGAGATTCCCAAGCTCAACAAACTACGGTGCTTTGTGATATGATACATTATTATTGAAATATGCAATAAATTTCACCTTTTTTATTGCAGATCTCTCTTATATTAGCGGGTGTGAGACATCACGCACTGACGCCGTTTATACAAAACCTTATAAACACAGGACGTTTGTTTTTAACATTTTATTTCAATGATACTTGTACGTTTCCAGGATAATAAAGAGTGCAACCAATAAATATCGTGTCTGCAGAGTACTTTACAGCATACTCTGGACCTTTTTTTTATCTTTTGTTCAGCATCAAAAAGTTCCAGTCAAAGCAGAGTGGGGGATTATATCGTATTCTGGAACTGTTGCCGGGGGAGTGACCTACAAAATCCAAAATATACATGCAGCTACTGAAAATTCTGGATTTTAAGAATTTTAGGCTTTATATTAAAGGCCCAACATTGCAAAACTGGCCCAGCGGTTGGACCACACAAACTGAATGACTTACATAAGGCAATGACGAAGAGGAAGGAAGTATTTATGGGCTGCATCTGTAGTTTCCTGCCATATTTTCGAGTCCTTTGTTGCTCCATTGTGCAGAAAGGTTTTTAGAATATGGGCTACACACTGCAGACAAGTTCCTCTGGGCGATCAGAGAGCTGTAGTTGGTTTAGCTGTGCTCACCGCTCCATATGGGCCAGGGGACAGTGGGTTGTGAGGCTTGTGTCTGGGCTGTACATGTTGTGCTATAGCGGACCATCATTATTGCTCTCATTGACTGACTTACTTGGACCTATTGCTGAAGTCTCTCTCTGGTTTCATGGTTGTGTAAATGTGTCCCACCTACCACCTCTTCCATGCTAATGAAACACCCTGGCCTCTCAGAGTTTCAAGTAGAGGGCAGTAGAGTCAACGTGGAGCTGTGTCCCAGCTCAGTTTTTGCAGCCCACATGGTTGAAAAGAACTGAATTAGTTGAGTTTGAAGTCTATTGAGGCTACAAGAAGACAAAAATATAGCGTAGCTAAATGTGGTCTACCAAGACTGGGCTACAAAACCTGTTGACTATTTTAACGGAAGACATAACTTCAACTATGGTACAGACCAGTGGTCTCCAACTCCTGGGTTGGGGACCGGTACCGGCCGCAGAGACATAATGTTTCCTTTTGGCCCCATCTGGCTATTACTTCCACTTGATCCAAACCCAACAAAAGAACTGACCAATAGAATGGCTAGGATTCCATCATCAACAATGCAACTATATTTGATTAGGAAATATTTTCTAACTTTTCATACCGGTCTGGTAGCAGAAAGTTATAGGCTGTGTGCACTTGTTGTGCCCATGCACAGTTAATTCAGGTAGGAAGATTTTATAGGTAGGAAAATATTTCATAACGCTGGAAATTTAATTTTATTAAAGGGTACTTATCTGCTACAACTTAGTGACCTGTCTGTGAAAACAGTACGAGACATTTAATCGGTCCGTGGCGTAAAAAAGGTTGGGGAACACTGGTCTAGATGGTCCGTCAAAGCGGAGGACGCTGCAGCCTACAGTATGTGTTGTCCTGAGCCCGGAACCTGTATTTTACATTCCATATCGTCTGTACACGTGGGTGAAATTGAGGGATGTCTGCAATTCCTGTATATTTGGCAACACCCAGATATTTCATTATCAGGTCGTCAATACCTGTCATGGTCTATCACGAAAACTGACCTAAGCTGAAGTGATTTTTTTTCTGTAAATGACGGGATTTGACAAATGACAACCTATGTTTGCTACAGACCACGGATTGGGACACAGCTTGTGGGTTTCTACGTGTGATGGGAACATGCGACCCAAAGTTAGATTGAAAGAAAAAGTCATGCATCTTCCCCTGAGGAAAGTGAATCAGGTGCTGTGTGTTACTGGCAGTGTCCTGTTCCAGATATGTACAAAGTAAAAATCCCAGAAGAAGAACAGAAAGAAGTATGTACACAGTAGAGGAGGGTGGATACAATTGTGCTGTATAAATAATTCTGTAAAAATGTTTCCAACACATCCTTCAGGAAAAGGAGGACAGGGCTTTGACAGTGTCACCAGAAGACATGGAAGAATGGTGGGGATTTTTCAGTTGCATATTCAGTCTTTCTTAGACCCTGAGTCAAACCTGTAGGCAAACCTTCAGTCAGTGTCCGCAGGCCAGAAGGAAGGGGGTGCAAATGGGGGCTACTTCCCCTGAAGACCTGGGTCAGAAACTGGCCTGTGAAGTCCCAACAACTCAGAGCTGCTGCTGCTGTTGCTGCTGCTGGGGACGTCAGGTAAGGAGCCCAGACGGCCTGAAGGGAAGTTGGCCGTCACCTCCTGAGGACGTTGTTGTCGAGAGTTCACGTCATTTTGTCTGAGTGTCTGCTTTGTGTTTGTGTCTCTGTCCAGAAGTTCAGCAAAGTTCCCATCTGGGATGGGCTCTGTGTGGAGGAGGGACGGGGACGTTTCTTTGGATTTGTTCTCAATATCAGGTCTCTGTGTGAGGGGACAAGACAACAAAATAAAAACATTAACATCTAAGAGACAAAGCTGCTCTGTTGTCTTTCCTTGTTCTCTAAAAGTGTTCTTTTCTACACTGGGAACTTTCTGGGAACTATTTCTGGGAACTAGCGAAAAATGACTCCTAAATGATGAGGAGTTATACTACTATAAATCTCTACGTAATAAAAAACAAAATAACTGCCAAAGCGAAAAGCAAAACATCATTAATGGTGAAAAATACAAATAAGAAAGAAATGTGACCCTGCAGTGTAGTTCGTTAAAAACAAAGACTTTCTAACTTTGTTTTTCTTCCAATTGTCCCGTTCATGACTAGGACATGGGACATTTTTTTCCAGGATGTGTGGGAACTCTGTAAAACCGTCTAAAGCTACATGAACAACAGCCCAGCAGGCTCACAAGGAGATCTTCTTCTCCTTTTCCTTTCAGCTTGTCCCCTTGTCTCCCCCTGTCCTCTGTATCTTCCACTCTGACTCCAACTACCTCCATGTCCTCCCTCACTGCATCCATCAATCTCCTCTTTGTCTCCTACCTGGCCTTACCAGTGTGCAAAGAATATTAGTGAATATCAAAAAATACTTAAAGTAAAACAATTAATAATAACTATGAAGGTTTAAAAAGCTTATATTTCATTTAAAATAATAATAATAATGGTTATACACAGATATATATTTAAAAGGTGTTTTCAGAATAAAATAATTGATGATTAAAGTAAAAAAAAAGTGACCAGATCGGTAAATAAACCAACAGATCATTACCTCGATGACCTGTGTCTAACTGGGACAAACCTGGACTGGACTTGGAGCAGGACTGAGGCTCATCTGGGTCTGGACGGCACACACGGGCTGGACTCTGACTGCAGGTCTGTGGTAGTCAGGGCTGGAGGTGACGGTGCTGTAAGCTGGAGGACCTGTTGCAGTTTGTCTCTGGAGGAGCTGCAGAATGGCCTGGATGTCTGAGGTCATCTGGGACTCCAGCCTACGTCATAAAGAAAGGACGTCAGAAAAAAATCTTTTTGGCTTTAAAATACCTTAAATATAATAATAATTCAGAAGAAAAGACTGAACTGAAACGTTCTGGTCACTTTACAGACCTCCCCTTGTGGATGCATAAAGGTTGGCGGTCAGTATCAAAACCAAACACTAGAGGGAGACTCTCCACTGTTGCTTCAGTAAATGAGTCAAGACTGTCGCCTTTTAACCAGTTCCTCCTGAGTTTAAGTCAAACTGAATGGACATTTTCTAGTCCTTCTTGAATTGACTGTCCGTACCTTCATAAAAACGTTCCCAGTTCACTGATTTGTAAAAAGAAATTACAAAGAAGTTGATTCGTCCCCACTCATAAAGGCCGTCCCTCCTCTGTGGAGTTTATTACTATTGTAAAATGTATCATAAAGTTACAAAGTCTGTGAGAAATTGGCAAACAGAAAGTTGTAAAAAAAAATGCTGAGACAAGACGTCTTTAACTTCAGCTCAACTTACTGCTGAAAAAGTGACAGGAATGGAAAATTAAAAGATAAGTTAAAGGAGCAAAGACTTTATAAACAACAACAACAACAATAATAATAATGAACGAATGAATGAATAAATGTGACTCAGAAGTCATTTAAGTTTTCGTTTAACTAAGATTAGGAACATTAAGACTTAATGGTAAACATAGATAGAGCAATTATACAAAATATTTTGTACATAGAAATATAAAAATTGTGCAACAATATACAAACATCAAACAATTAAAAAAAAAGTTGGAAATGGGGCTGTCAATCTGTCTTCTCTAGCTTTGTCTCCAAACCTTCAAACGTTCAAACGTTATTTCAAAAATTTAAATAACGTTTTTCAATATAGATATCAATATTTTAATATAACAATATTACAATTTATGAAATAAATTGCAGCAGAATTATTGAAATTAAATATATTTCTAATTCACTTTCTTTCACTAATTAATTTGTTTCACTAACGTATGTATTCATTTGTTGTCAATGCTAATTTGTTTTCTGTATGATATATATATTTTTTTATTTATAATATTTATTTACAAATTGATAAATAACAAATAAACAAAATATATTACATCTACATTACATACCATAATCATGTAAATTCAATTTGCTGACAAAAAGCTGAGTCGTTAAATTAATAATTTTAATAATGTCGTAGCTCCCTGACATTTAGTCCAGAATTAGTCATATTTTCAACTTCTACTTTTGGGCGAAGAGTGAAGTTTAGTTGAATGGCTAAAAAGTTTGCGGTGTGATTCCGATCAAAATTCCTTATTTTTCTATTTTATTTTGAAGTAATATCTGCGGAGCAAAAACAACAGCTTCCTTGAACGTGCACTCAGTCGACTCACTCTCATCCTCAGTTGAACATGGAACCTCCTCCTCTTTGTAATTTTCCACTGCTACCTTTCAATACATAAATAAACTATGATGTTATGAAGCTACAGTGATGAGGCACTTTCACAGATGAACCCACAGACCCTGCAATCTCCTCACAATTACCCAAGGAAATCCTGCAAAACCTAAAAAATACCTTTTTGTTGAACTTCATCCAAAAAGAAATGAAATTGTTGTGGAATGTGAGCCACAGGTTATGGACCATAACCTGACGCTTCATCACTGATCACATTACTGTCTTGTTAAAACTCAATTCTAACGTTCACCTGTTGAGGTGCTGCTGCAGGAGATCAAGCCGCTGCTCCACCTCTCCGTAGGTGAGGTCCGTGTCACTGTCGTCCTCGGCTGGAGTCTCCTGACACCGGACCGTCTCCTCCGTGTCCTCCCTGGGAGGCTGCTGCTCCCACTCCTCCGTGCGATGCCCTGGACATAAACAGCTCGTTTATTCATCTGTGTCCACAGTAAACGCTGACCTCCCCGGAATCTGACCGCGTCACCTCCTGCTGCGTCTCCACCTCTGTTTGACTTCACTGTGGGTTTTCATGGTATTTCTGGTGCGCGGGGATCAATAACCACTCTGCTCTCTGCTGCGCCTGAAATCCTATTAAGACCGCGGTGGAATTATGGGATGTCACTATCAGATCAGTGTGCTCAGTGTCCCACCTCAGTGAACACATGCACAGTTTAAAATGAAATCCCCTGGTTATTGCTGTGCTGCTCAGGACGAGTTTAGAAGGATTTGAAATGACGGCTCAGTGGCTGCAGGAAGGATTGAGAAGATGAGGTCAAGCTGTGAAGATATTTTCATATTCAACATTCAAGAAGTGTAGAAAAATGCAACTTTTATCCATAGAGCGGCAGTGGCCAAGTGGTTAAGGAAGTGGACTTGGGTTTGCAAGGCTTCAGGTTCGATTCCACCAGCTGCCAGGCGCTCTGATCAGAGCACCGACCTGACCCACGTAACTTCGAATGGGCTCCACAGTGGAGCAGTGTGATTTGGGTGGTGTAGAGAGTGCTGCCCCTGAGACCCGGTAACGGACAAGAGGACAAAATGACCAAAAAGGGTTTCATTGTCGGCAACTGGACTTCTTCTTGGAGTTGAAAGACGTTTCATTCCACAACTTCTCTCTAAAAAGTTGTGACCAAAACAACTCTTCACACCGTTGTCCAGTGGAGAAGGGAGTGGTCCAGAGGAGTAGAACTACTGGAGTTCCCTCTGACATCAGCCAGAAGTTCCTCAGATGAGGAATGAAACATCTTTCAACTCCAAGAAGAAGTCCAGGTGCTGACAATTGAACTGAACTGAACTTTTTGAATATCATGACCTGGATGAATGAGGATCTTCACAGACAAGATGAAAATGAATGAATGAATGAAAAAAGATGTTTTCTAACTTCTTTGTATTAAGGCATTTTTTTTTTGGTCAGATACAAAGGGTTTCAGTATCCAACAAAACTGCAGTGTCCCTTGTCATCGAGCCTCAGTAGGATTAGAGACACAATGCAAAGACGTTCAATGACAATTTTTCCCTGATCAGTGGCAGAAAAAACATGATTAAAATGTGAAAATCTCCCTCCACAGAACAGCAAAGATAATAAAAGAAAATAGAAATGAACCGTGATGTTGTTTTATGCTGCTCTCTCATTAATACCTGAAGCACAATCAGGTCTCAGTTTTATAGCATGTGATTTACTTGATTATGAGCTGTAATAATCATTTATAATGATAATAAAAACCGAGTATAATTGTTGTGCCGTAATAGGTATCATTTATATTTTTACTGTAAACGTCTGTTTCACTAGAAATTCAGCTTTTTTACGTCTTTAAAAGTTTTCTCCGTTAAAAGAAAAATGTTAAACGTAGCATGAGATAAAAAAAGAATGTTCATTATTGCTTTTATTAAGTATATTATTACTCTATTAAGTATAACACTATTCTGACAGAGTTTTTTTTTCTCTTGGTTCTGTATCTTTCAAGATTGACAGATAAAGTACCTTCTGATCATATAACTGCTGATGTTGTACCTACTTAGCGCCTGTTACCAATGTTGAGACACGTTATCAAGTGATTATACAACTATACTACAGTTATACTTCACTCTTTACGTGACATTTCACTCCCATGTGCATCGCAAGGTTTTTTACGCTTGCATTTGGTAAAAGTTTATCTTAATTTACCAAATTACCACAAGGTTTTAAAACGCATCTACTGCCATAACTGACTATTGATAAAAAAAACGTCATATCTTCATGAAAGTATTGCGACGTGCATAGTGTATAGAGAGTAATAAGAAGTAATATGAAAAATCAACACCAAATATCAAGCCAAACAGTGCAGATGAGCTACTGTGGACAGAAATAAGGCAGATGTCTCCATTATTACCTGCGTACTCTCCTGTGTCCTGTGTCTGTCCATCTGGAGCACCGCTCACCCCGTTACCCTGGGAGTGGTCCCTGACTACCGGGTAGCCCAGAACACTAGAACACAAAGGTCTCTGTTCCTCTTCCTCTTCCTCCTCCTCTTCGTCCTCCTCTGGGTCCGGTGTCTCCTGAGCTGACTCTCTCCTCCCCTTCGGCTCCAAGGAGGTGTAGATCTTTCTCTGTGGCCCAGTGTCACCGTAGGCTGCCACCACCTCGGAACCTACGGGGAGAGTGAACGGTTATTAGGAAATCTACTGAGGGAACACCGGCTCCTGATCTGACCTCCACTGGGGACATCTGCTGATGCACTACTTCAGCGAGACAGAACCAGCGCTTGTGCTTGGTAAATAAAATAGAAGGTTGCCCAGAGAGCTCTGAGCACCAACAAATCCTGACGGCAACACAGTTGCAAAACCCGTAGCAATGATAAAAGTCAGTCTAGGAAACATTCTTCTACTTAAATGGTTTTGAACAGAGGGGCTCAAATCCCACGGCTGCAACAAACACTGCTTTTCACAGGTTGATAAAATTTAAAAACAAATAGATTCTAGTTTATTTTTTAGCTCAATTCAATATTATAATCTGATGATGTCATTTTATGGCCAAGGATTTTATCACCAGGAATCATTTAATCATAAAATACTCAAAAAAAGTGTCACTATACACCCAGGTGTCACATATCTAAACAACAAGTTTCATTGAAGGCAGGGGTGGGCAAACTTTTTGACCTTCGGGCCACAATTTCTCCTTAAATTGGACACGGGGCCGAGTCAAGAGCAGAGAGATGGAGCGTTTGTGTAAGCTAAGATAAATGGCAGGTAAAAGTCATGTATCAAACCCAAAATACTAAATTTCTAATAGCCTTTATAATGTCATCTACTGGGGAAACGCAGGCATTGTAAGGAAAAGTCGGAAGTATAATTATAATATCAATAAATTATTTAATTTGGACAGGGGTGGCGGGCCGCATTAAAAGGCTCAACGGGCCGCATGTGGCCCCCGGGCCTTGGGTTGCCCACCCCTGATTTAAGGTTATGTGTGGTAAAATCTCTAAAAATGTTGATGGTAGAGAAAATAATCTGTTTTTCCATTTTTAAAGATATCTAGTGGATTTTTATAATTTTTTCTGACAGTTTTTGAGCGTGTTCACGTCTTTTTAAAATATATAAAATAATAAAAATGATAAAATAATGAGATATTTTGTCGACACCTCACTTGGTGAAGGTCCTGGACCCTGAAGTCGCTGTGCTTTTCCAGCAGAACTTCCTGCCTGACAGATGGAAGCTGCTGGACCATGAGCGTGGCCTTCAGCCATGAACGTGTCCCTGCCATTACTCACTACGAGTATTCACAAAGCCAGCGATCACAGACACCAATTAGTCTTGCCTGAGTTGAAGGTGAAACGCTGAGCACTGCCGTTGCTGTTGGTACAGTCTGTCTCTTTGTACCAACTCATCCTGACTGACTGACTAACCAGGCAAATTACAACAATCGCTCCGTGGGTCCAGGGCTGTCAGCTGACTGCAGCTGAGAGATGATGTCAATGTTTATCTGTGACAAAAAGATCTGAGTTCTTCTTGAAAAAATATTCTTATTTCTACGAATACCCAACTTTTAAGCTAATTCACAGCAACAGATGCATGTGTGGTCAAACCTGTGGCTGAATTTCGTCTGTAGGACACTTGCTTCTGGCATTTCAGGTCCTCCTTGTGTATTGCTTCATCGGTTGCTTTCGCCTGAAAATGAAGACGTACTTGTGAGCAGTGTCAACTCCTCACCTCACCCTGGTACTGATAGCTGCAGTGATACTTCATCAGCTTTGATTATTCTTAATGAAAATAGATTATTATTATTTTTTTTACTAAAGGTAAAATGGTTCTCAACTGGTGGGTCGTGGACCATTCTGAATGGGTTGCGAATGGTCAAAAATCAGCTAAATGATGTGACTCAGCTGTTGAGCAAGTGTTTTATTTTAGAAAATCTCTTATTTTGAAAGGCACACTCTGCTGAATAAAAGATGTGATTTTTTTCAAGGGCTTCTTTTTTTTTTTTTTTTACAAAATTTATTTGCTTGGTTTCAATTCTATGAGAGTGGGTCATGACTTGATGACCACAGGAAAATGTGGGTCCCAGAGTGAAACCAGTTGAGAACCACTAGTCCACCGGCTTGACCGTGGACCACACTTTTAACTAGTATATTTAAGTAGAATTTGATGTAAGGCTTTTGCAAAAAAAAAAAAAAAATCTGATATTGTTCAGTTGTTTAATTCCTGACTTCATTGTCAATTTGTTAAAAACAAGGGCGCAAAAGTAGCAGCAGAGGTCGCCAAATCAGGGACCTTCATCACCAAGCAAAGACTCAGGCATTAAAAGAAAAATGTGTAAAAGTTGCTGATGTTTTGTTTCAACAAATTTGTGAGAAAGCAAACTTTTCTGTTCACTAATATTCCTCGGAGTGTAATCACCTTGACATTCTCATCACGCAGATCGAAGGTCAGCTCCAGGTTTGTAAGGAACTGGTCAGCAAACTCTGGATACATGTCCAGAACCTCCACGATCTCCTCCCTCTGGATTGTGTGAAGGTCACAGTAACTGAGGGCCCTCACGTCGGCACAGGATTTGCCCGGCTTGGTGAACAGGTGGATCATCTCACCAAAGATATCGTTTTTACCTACAGAAATAGCAGTGAAGGCCACAAGTCAATCATTTCTCATCCTTCAGGGATTTTTAAATTTTATGGACAAGGTGACACACTGCAAGGCCATGTATTGGGACAAAATTAGCATTTGTATCAATATCGTCAATTAATATTTGTACTATTGGAGAATCCCAGGTACCCCAAAGAACCGAAGACAGACACACGAGAACATGTAGATTTGATAAATGTGATTGTATTTTTAAATACAGATATATTTACACAAAAACTTTACATCAAAATAATTAGAAATAACAAATTCATGAATTTGCTATCAGAGCTACCTAGTTTCATCTGGTTATTCACTTAAGCACTATTGGAGCAATCTTTAATAAATGGCTCTTACTGCTCTAATAGCTAGCTTTAATAGCGCTATTTCTAGCTAGCTTCAATAGCTCTATTAAGTATAAGAATAAAAACAGGAAACTCAGACAATATTATGTTACATTACATTATTTATCCAAACGGATGCATAGTAACAACCATTGGTGTCACTGATGTTTCTGGTCCAATCAAAGTTAGTCCCTGTCTACAATGTTGTACAGAGGTATAGAGCCAGATCTTATTGTATATATAACATTATGTCTTGTTTATTATATTTAACGATATTTAATTTAAGTTCCTGAAGCAGCAGTTTGTTTTGAAATGGTATTATGTGTTAGACATACATCAGCAGTGCAGCCCAGTGACCCCCACCCTGTCCTCTAAGGTCATTTACTTCCTGTCCCAGGTGACAAAATCTATCACCGTTCACAGCAACAAATTAAGTGATGTCTTGGCACAAAGAGAGCAGAGCAGGGACGTCAAACCCATTTTGGTTGAGGTGCCACATAAAGCTCTATTGGATGTGGAGTGAATATTACCTATAAATAACAATCAGACGACGTTTTTCTCCTTTGTTTCCATGCAAAGGACAAATACAAATATATAGCAAATATTCATCTTGAACAAAATATAACAACAATTACACAAGATGTCCTTTGTGGTGGTTCTTATGGTTTACAATTTATTATTATTATTATTATTTACTCATGATACCCTCATACTCTGTCATATCAACGGACACAGTTGACTGCAGTATTGTTGACGTCACTGATTGAGTATCTGTAAAGGCTTTTTAACTAATTTGCCAAAACAATTTAATTTGGTGTACCTCAGGGATCAGATATAAGACTACTGCAGTTCCCCCTTTGCAATCTTCCTCTTGGACAAATCTTCTAACAAACTTCTATGCAGGTGATTTTTAACTGTATAACACTACAAAATGTTCTTAAATAGTATCAAAGATTGGCTACAACACCTAAAACTCTGGTTTTTGGTCCAGGGAGCAGCCTTCCTGGAAACAACTCTGGTGAGTTTGGCCTCATCTCTGCTGTTGTTCATCATACACTACTTGCCTCTGTGAAACGAACCACTACAGTTATTCTATTCATTTTATAAATATTATCATGGTTACAGACAATTTTCCTTGTCTGAAATAGCTATTTTGTTTCTCTGTTCTTTCAAACAGAAAGGAAAAAAAAAAAGAAGAAGCAAGAAAAAAGTTCTCTCTTCTTCCTAAACTCATCTTTGTTAAGCTCACATTGTCGTTGTCTTTACGGATGCATTTTTGTGGAGTCTTTCTTCTTTCCACATGTGTAGCTTTCACATCCTTCACTCATTTTATTTTGAAGTAAAGCTACCTTAAACAAACTGTACTTCCCCCCTGTCCTCCGCACGTCACTAAGTCCTCCCTTCTTCCCTGTTTTCATTGTTGTCTCACTGTTGCCAATCACACTCCTTTCAGCCAATTCACACATCCTCTGTTAGTACAGCTGTAGTACATGTCCGCCCCCAATTTTTCCTGTCCCTTTTCTTTCGTCCCAGGCTGCAATCACGAGTCCCTGAAGTATGTTATTACATCCTTCCCAACGAGGTTCCTGGATGCCAACCCAGACATATCTGAACAACACCTGCTGTCAAGGTGAGTTCAGGCAAAGCTAGGTGAGCTGGAACGGCACTTGTATTCTCCCTGATTGTTTCTTAAATGGGTTCATGGAATACAGAACGCAGCTAGAAAGGCTTCAATAGACTCGTTCAAGGAGAATGTGTTGAGGTATCACAGGTCAACCACGCTGAGCAAACTGAGAAGATGGTGAAGGGCAGTGTCAGGGTGATGTGATACAGAGGGAAAGGATCGAAGAAGGTTTTACGGGGGAATAACATTACACAGTGACACTCCTGTAACTTCAGGAGGCTGGTGAGGAGGTAACGGAGATGTTTTTTAGGTGGCCTGTGAACTAGCCTGATCTCCGCACGTTACACAATTTGTAAATCTCCATCCAGCTTTAGCAACATTATCTGCCTAACGTCAGCAACTGCAACCACCTCATGTCAACCACAAACATCTGACAGATGGTTCCTACTGTACCATCAATAATTGATGTAATTTAAAAAGCCATTTCTCTACTAAACCAGTGCTAGTGGTTTGATGGAATTACCTCCCTGAATTTGTCCACATCTGGACGTCTATGGATCTTTAGATCATGTACCTACTCAATATGTCCCTTCCAAAACTTCTTTGGGAAATGTCCATAAAAGACCAAGTGGAGACCAAAGGTCAGAGACCAATCACAGTTTTAACTTCACTTCTTCTTCTCCTTTTGGTTTATCCCGTTTTTCAGGGGTTGCCACAGCGAGTTAACAATTTCTGTCTCACCCTGTCCACCCTGTCCTCGCCTTCCTCTTTGGCTCCATCTCTAGGATCATTCTTCTCCCAATATAACCACTGTCCCTCCTCTGAACATGTCCAAACCATCTCAATCTGTCTTCTCTAGCTTTTTCTCCAAACCTTCATGTCTGTGTTGTCCCTCTAATCTCTTCGTTCCTGATCTTGTCCATCCTTGTCTCTCCTAAAGAGAATCTCAGCATCTTTAACTCCT
>JAFBJS010011788.1:0-42914 GCA_016785265.1 Paraplagusia blochii | reverse complement strand
TGTGTGTGTTTGTTTTACAAAGTGGACTTCCTTTTTATTCTTAAACCCCTCGTCTGCCACTCTGACAATTTCTTCTTCATTGTTCTGCTTGGAGCCTTGAATGCTGAGTTAAAACAACAAACACACTGCTGATAACTTCAATTACAGGTCACGCCGTTCACTGGCTGTCTCTTATACACATCTAGATGTGTATAAGAGACAGCACTTTCAAATATATATATATATACACACACAGACACACACACACACACACACATATTTATGTATACATATATATACAAATATACATATATACACACATATATACATATATACACACACACATATATAAACATATATATATACACACATATATATATATACATATATATACACACATATATACATATATATACACACATATATACATATATATATACACACACATATATACATATATATATACACACACATATATACATATATATATATACACACACATATATACATATATATATACACACACATATATATATATATACATATATATATGCTTTGAATGCATTGCCAAAGAGGCAGAGGGAAAAAAAACTGCTGTTTCACTCACATCCAATCAGCATGACGCAGATGGAGAAGATCTTTTCTGAGTTGGTGTTCGGGGAGACGTTCCCAAAACCTACGCTGGTCAGACTGCTGAAGGTGAAATACAGAGCTGTGACATACTTGTCCTTGATGGAGGGACCTGAACTTGGATCACTGAAGTTGTACTTTTTTCCTGCAAATATTGGTAATAGAACAATACATTATCAACGTATCCGTAATGGAAAGAGGTTTTATCAAAAGGACAGAGAGAATGGAGTTGTTACCTATGGATACACCCAGGTTGTCCAGCCAACCAATCTTGTGTTCTAGGTAGGGCTTCTCCATGTTGCCGATGGCGTACCAGATACAGGCCAACCAGTGGGCGATGAGAGCAAAGATGCACATGAGCAACATGAGGACGGCTGCACCGTACTCTGAGTAGCGGTCCAATTTCCGTGCAACTCGAACAAGACGAAGAAGACGGGCCGTTTTAAGAAGACCAATTAGAGTTGTTGTCTAAACAATGAAAAAAAAGAGAAAAAATTAAGTTATTATGTTTTCAGCAGCTGTTCATGAGACTTATGTTTATGGATGCTTGTATTTTAAATTAACTTTTACTAAGTTGTACATGCAATAGTGCAGTTGTGATCAACTGAGGGTCTGTATTCTCAATCCAACCAGACACCTTTTCTAATCCAATCCGACTACACTTAAAAATAAACAGCATACAATAGTTAGACCAAACATATATAACATTATATATAATATAAGAGTCTGTACTGGGAAATGTGAGCCACAGCAAAGTTGATTCAACAATAAACGGTGCAAACGGATTTCAGTGAAATAGCAAGTACCAGTAATACCAGTCAGATGGTTGGCACAATGAGATTGCACAAGCAAGAACAGATGAAAACTAATAAAAGAGGTGTTAAATTGATTAATAATGACAATGTTAACAACCTTCCTTGGGCCAAAACCTAAGATGAACCAAACAGTACTTAAAAATCACCATAAATCAAAAGAAAAGTTCGCAGAGTTGGCTCATAAATCCAAAAAACATTAATTTTTCTCACGTCAGAGAATTTGTTTGTGACTAAATAAATGAAAACGTGTCTGGTTTTACTAAGATTAAATGGAAAATTGCATTTAAATTCTGGGTTGGAGCAAAAACCCATCAATTTGCAAACACTTGCAATGTAAACACACCTGTCTTGTGATTGTTGACATGATAAACAAATCACTTAGGTTGATACAAAATATTAAAAAGAAACAAAAATCATCTGTATGAAAATGATGTTGCAGTCTGCTGCGCTGCAGTGCTGCTGTGGTGAAGTCTTTTAGGTAAAACATCAAATTGCTTTGTTTCTAATTCAATCAGGAGAAAAGAAATACTTTCATATCTCCTGTCTCCAGGCAACAAAGGTCCATGAGTTGATTTCTAAAAATAGACTCCGTCTCTGCTCTGAAAGCTAAAATAAGTCAGATGGACTGAAAGGCAGCTAAAAGTAGTCACTGATGTGTTTCTTCTAAAAATAAATGAGTCTCTGTGAGCTGCTGGAACAGGGAGAAACTTTTCTGTCCCTGCACCAGTGTCTACCCTGTCTCTCTATGACTGTGTCTCACTCCCTGTTGTTTGCCTTGGTTTGTCTTAAAACACACATTGGATTAAAAAAAATATATAAAAATAAGGTGTCTAGTGAAGTGACAGTCACACGTCCCCAAAGAGGAGCTGTAGTGAAATGAACATTTCATTCCTGTTTGCCTCAGTCAAGGACTGATGAGATGGTTTTTTGGTCTCCACCATCATGCAAATCACTCACCAAACCAGGTGGCCATCTCGCTTTCATTATTTAAATAAAATTTGACTGCCCAAAAATCTTTAATTATTTTTCCATAACCAAGGCCATGCACACCTGCTGCCATCATCTCCAGGATAAATTAAGCAGAACAGAATGATGGCCATATTGAAGTTCTCATCAGTCCACTGTCTAGGCTTACTCCTTATCATCATCATCATCTCCATCATCATCCATCTTCCCGTCCAGTCTGCCAAAGCTGACTTGCCTTTGTTGAGTTTATCCAGTATCGTTCCCTAGGAAAAAGCTCCTGATGGAGAAGTCTGTTCTATAGATTTATATCTATCTATCTATCTATCTATCTATCTGGGTGGATGGGTGGATGGGTGGTTGGATGGATGGATGGGTGGATGGGTGGGTGGGTGGGTGGGTGGATGGATGGATGGATGGATGGATGGATGGGTAGATGGGTGGCTGGATAGATGGATGGATGGGTGGACAGATAGATGAATGATAGATAGATAGATGGATGGATGGATGGATAGATGGATGGGTGGATGGATGATTTGATGGATGGGTGTCCTACAACCCCGATAACACGAAAATGAAAATAATCCACTTATGTCATGTGATGACTGAAGCCTGCATCTTCAAGTCCACTTAATGACAGCAGTTTGACTGTTAAAGGTTAAATTGTGTAATAAAAAAATGAAAAAATGTTGTTTGTTATTAAAAAAAATGTATATTAAAGTTGTAAAAGAAAAAGTACTCTGGAATGTTTTATCAACCCTCTGGACCCAATTCTACAAAGGTCCACTAGGCCACCACTGACCCAAGATAAAATAATCACAAAAAATATCAAAAGTATAAAAGTATTGATATCAAAGAAAGTAATCAAATTAAAAGTCCAAGCATTTTTAGACCGATCTTTTCCTTATCAGACCTGATCTCAGCGCAACTTCAGAAATCTGCTCATTTCAGGACTAAGGAGCTTTAAAATCTTGGACTTTTGTGTGACTTCGCTGCTGCAGCGAGGTGAAGGCAACAAGTAGATCAACAAAACAGTTTTCTTTTGAGCATCAAACCGTGAAAAAATCTTTTTAAAAAATCACTGATTTGCAAATTGTGTCATGCTGAATCTTCTGCTGAGGGTGAATTTGTGAGGAATTTTTCCCCAACTTTACTAACTCAACTGATATGCTGAATATGAGAGGAGAGACACAAAGACCATTTACATATATTGACATAAATATTTCTTTCTGTATTTCAGTTTCTGGCCTAGATCCCTTGTTTTTGGTTTTGGACCAGACTTTTTACTCAGTGCATCACTAATATGATTAGAGATGTAATCATTATACGTCTGACCCCCTGTCTCTTGAACAGGGACACTGTCTCTGTATGACACTACACATTCCAACATCAAGACTGGAATCTTTTCCTCACCTCATCTGATCCTGATCCAAAAATGAGCAGATCAAAGGGAATGGCCGCCACCATGTCTATGAGGAACCAGCCTTTGAAGTAATGGATGGCGATCTTGGAGGGGTGGCTGACCACCTCCTCGTTGTTGTTGACATACGTTGTCCTGAAGTTTATGAGAATGTCCACGATGAACATGATGTCCACGATCAGGTCCACCACGTTGAGTGGTGAGCAGGAGTAGCCGCATTCGCGTCTCTTCTGCTCCTCGATGTCGTTGAGCAGGAAGGCAGCGGAGTAGGGCGTGAAGATGGCTGTGTAGATGACAAGGAGCAGGATCAGCCAGTCCCACACCGCTTTGAAGGGGCTGTAGTGAAGGATGGTCCACTTGTCGATCCGCGGAGTCTGGAGCTTGTACTCTGGTAGAACATCTGCACCCAAAGACAAGACCTAAGGAGGATAAAAAATGGAACACTCTTATCCTGTTCTACTTCGTACAACATTTACGAACACAAACCGACGGTTTCAAGTGTTCTCCCAACGTTTGAAACCTCAGGAGAAGTAGAAAGTTAACACAAGATGGTGTCAAATTGTGTTGCAGGAAATGTAAGATCTGTCATGTGATTTTGAGGTTTTCTTAACTTTTTCTGCAGCAGTCATTTCCAGCCTTTTCTCCTCCAGTATTATTTTTTTCTTGAACTATTTAGCTGAACCTTTTAGCTTTTTCAGTACCGTTTGTTGTACTTTGCCTTATTTTGTCATCTTTTGGATGAGTTATTTAAGGCAGCAGTGCCCAACAGGTAAATCGGAATCTACCAGTATTTCTCCAAAGTAGTGCTGGTAGATCCAGAGCAATAACATAACAAAATAATAGTAAATAAAACTAGATATTTAATAATATTTCAAGATGCTAATCAATGGGCTTAAGTGAGAATCATATATGTATCGAGTCATAATTTATTGAATAACATATCCCATTTATATAGGTAAATATATTTAGAATTTAACATATTAATTCTACTTTTAGCTAGGTGATCTCATGTACAGACTTGTGTCTGCAAGCCCTCGAATCCCACTGAGGGGCTCTGAGCATAGCACCATCACCACCCACAGAAAGGCTCACAGTATGGTGTGGTGTGATTTGGGTGGCAGCCGCGGAGACTGGACGGATGGATGGAAGAATGATCTCATGCACAAAGTAAGTACAGGAACTATGGCATGATGGTAAAAGTGTCAGTTGTCCAAAAATAATGGTTTTGTTCCTTTTTGTACGAATACACAGCTCATTAAAAAAGGAATTTTGGATCTGGCAGAAAATTTTAACGAGGAAAACATTATTCTTTTAGTACGGACGAGCCCCTGAACTGTGTTATTTTCATGCCTGCTCTATGAAATTCACTGCACTGAACTTTTCACAAATCCATGCCTATTAGTTCATTGTGTAGCAGTTTTTAAGTTTTTCACGCCAGATACTGTAAGTCAGTGTGTGATAAAAATGCTGGGAAAAAAACATTTTTTTTCCTCCACAACAGTCTAAAAAAGAACGATTTATTCTTTGTTACCCCTGGAATCTGTTTTCCTTTGACGCAGAAAGGCTTGAATTTCTGTAGTGATTAAATTTCCACAGTTATCTCTGATCGTTTTATCCCCTCTGGTTTGTCTGAAGCTCATACTAGAGAAAAAAAAAATCTTTACTTTCAAGTACACATGAACGACTTTATGGGGGGGAAGAGAACTACAGTAACCCCTGCTGTGATGGTGCCGACCCGAGGACGAAGATGAAGAAAGTGTAGAAGCGTTGGTGTTGATTTGCAAACCCTTTTATACCAAACAATGTAATAAGCCACGCTCCATGTCACGAGAGAGAGTTCATTTTCGCCGAGTGCACTTAGCTGCTGTAGCCCTGATTAATTATTAAGATGGAATCTTTTATTTAGAATCAGATTGGCTACAACGCGGTAATCCACAATGGTCACCGTGCCAAGCAGGCTTCCCAGCATGCTGAGGCCATGTAGCGAAGTGTGTGATGTATCAATGCATGCAGAAAGCTGTTGGTGTTAACATCTTTTTGAGCGTTACCTTCAAAACATTACAGCAGGTCCCAGCACAGGAAGGTTTTTTTTTCCTCCATAATTTATACATTTTTAGTCATGGTCAGATAAAATAATTGTTTAAAAATTAATACAAAAGTCAATATAAATGTCACATAGTGGTAGCGGTGATTTCCAGCGAGGTGACATCAAGATAAATAATTGAATGTGTTCCTGTTTTTTTTCCCCCCAACCTTTGCATTCTGATTGATTTCAGAGTAATCCCATCTCACCAGCGTGAAAGCGCTTGACTCTCACTATTGCCAAAGGGCAGGGGTTTCTTATAACCAACTTAATTATTAACAGTTTAGCCGCAGCGTCTTGAGTGTTTTCTCCATGGCCCAGTAAAGTCTTCTCATCTCACACTCAGAGATTATGAAGGTGATGAACAGAGTCAACTAAGGTATAGGATAAGTGTTCTTCTTCACTCCTCTGTTTGTAAATATATGAAGTTTAACCGTGACTTGAGGAAGGGGAATACGGAACCCTAAAAATGTATTGAATTATAGATAAAATTAACACATGACGCAAAATGTAATAAAATTACAACAAAACTAAGACAAGGTCCACTGACAGTTGTAATCCCTCAGGAGTATCCTTTAGGAAATTATGCCCCTGCATTTCACCCATCATCGGGGAGCAGTGTGTGGGGACAATACCATGCTCACGGCACCTCAGCGGTAACCTGACGGAAAGGAATCTAACCACAGGCCTTGCGGACCCCTTCCTTAACCCCTAGGCCACCAACTGCCCCCCAAAAATACCTAAGAATACAGAAAGTTAAAATGCTAGGGAAAGAAAATGTTCTAATGTAGATGAAATATGAGAAAAAAGGCCGACATTCATTCATCTTCATCAGCTTCTCTGTTGCCGGGTCTCCGCTGGTGCCACCCAAATCACACTGCTCCGTATGGTCAGCCTTCCTGTGGGTGTTGAGCCCACTGGAAATTATGTGTGTCTGGACGGTGCTATGTTCAGAGCACCTCAGTGGCAACATGGCAGCTGGTGGATTAGAACCTGAATCATTGTGGACCCAAGTGGACCCAAATCACAGATTTGTCTGCCTTTGGTCAATGAACCTGCAGGAAAATGAAGACCAGATGTGTCTTCAGTGTGAACCTGTCTTGTTTGGGGACTAAACCAAAACCTAATCACTGGTCTGGACTGCTGGCTCACTCCTGGAGCTCCAGTTACTTACAGCCACCGTCTCCTCTCAGTCAATGAAGGTGACAATGACCTCTAGCCCTCGGTCTGTAACTCTAGTAGAGTGGACTCTGTGCAGCACTAGTTAAAGTATCCCTGATTATCAGTCACCAGAGACAGACACTGCTGCTGTTTAATGCATAACAACCACGACTTAATTCATCTCAATGAGGCTCACAGCGGTCCTGAGTGTGTGTGTGTGTGTGAGTGTGTGTGAGACACAGAGATTAGGTGTGTAGTCAATCTTCTTCAACACAAAATAAGACTCAATTACGTTTGCCAAGATAACAACAAGGTATTTCCCAACAAAAATTATGTTTCTTTATAACTTTATAAAGTAAATTAACTCAATCCAAACACTCAACATTACTTTGTAAAATGTTCTCTAAACAGGAAGTAAATCTCCTTTTATTTATTCATTCATTCACCTTCATCCTCTTATCTGTTGTTGGGCCAAGTCCACTTCTTTTTTTATATTGTAGTATATTGTAAAAACAGTTAATGAGCTCACCACCCACAGGAAGACTCACAGTACGGAGCAGTGTGATTTGGGTGGCAGTGGTGGAGACTGTTTCTTTAAGCAGATGAATGAAAGAATAATCCTTACACAATTTGTTTTATAATTTCTGTAAACATAAAATCTTTTTTTGGCGGTTACCTTAGCTGAAAACATAAATGATTTGACATATAGGATGAGACCACACCATAGAAAAATAATCACAATGAAATAGTAATAAACCACTTTACCTGTGTGACCTTATCAGTGACGTTGTGTGTTCGATCTTTGACTTTCGGCGCAATGATGGTTTTCTCCGAGGATGGAGGAGACGGACATTTCTTGTCATTAGTCGTCTCCGAGAAGTTGAGTGTGATGAGGGGGATTTTGTTGATGGTGCTGTACTTGTTAAGGTTGGAATCAGAGGTAGAGCCAAGAAGACTGGACTTAATTTGGCTGAGTGGACCTTAAAAGGAGAGAGCAAGAATTCTCTGTCATTAGTGGGTCAAAAGTAATAAAGTAAAATAAGAAATAAAAAAATATATTTGTATGCACACTCACAAACACAGATGGGTGCAAATTAATACAAAAGGACAAAATTAACATGAAGATTGAGGATAAACATAGAGTAAACATTTTAGTTAAAATAGAAACAAAAGTATAAAATGTAAACATCAAAATCATAAGATTTTCATTACAATAAATACATTTAATTTGTTTACCATGTTTTTATCAATAACATAATGAAGAGGGTTGTAAAAAAGTCCATATTGGAAGGCATTATTACATGATTTTACAAAAACACAACCTCACACATTTTTTGACACAGACAACATTATGAGTGTGGAGTCTGCAGTGAAAACTTGAGTTTTGGTTTTCATCACCTTGTTGAGCTGCATTTTCCTTTTTTGATTTACTATATTCTCCTTCACCAAATATTCCTTTTGACACAGCCATGTTTTTTCATTTCAAGTAGAATGATGTAAATACAGACAATTCTGTTTTCAACATCCTCGATCTACGACGTTGGTTGATATTGGTAGAGGAAAATATTGTCACCCAGCTCTTTCCATAGAAGACGACTTTGTTAACATTTACAGGTTGTATGCTGTAAATTGGATTATGCTACAACCACTTTGTTGTATTGGATTTACCATTTTTTGCTTATGTTCTAGCTCCAAAGTCCAAGTCAAACGTTTGTGACTTTCTTTTATTCTAGATTATGATACTGTTACTGTGTTAGCGTTAGTACTTGGTACTTCCAGACATTCAAGCATTCACTATGGATTATGCAAGATACATATGTTATTGTGGTCAGCAGTGCCTTTTTACCATTAAAAGTCCACTGAGAAGAGAACTCTGATTTGATGCCAAGAAAGTTTGAAAACTGCTGCTTTATAGCAATAAACCTTGACCTCACCTACAAATTAATTTAGTCAAAGTGACAACAGCCTATGAAATTCAATGAACCTACAAATGCATTATGCTATGGTCCTTCAGGGAAGGACCAGCATACTCTGTCTAATGCAAACAGTTTAGGATGTCAGAATATATTGAGCTCACTGTAAAATACCTTGAACCCCCTCAGGGCTGCTGTAGTACAAAAGGCACCTAAACTGGTTAAAGTAAACTAAGATGAATATTATAGTATTTTTTAATATATAATAAATAATTTTACACTATCACTATTATTAGTTGCACCTTTTCTGCAGAGCTGATAATATTACAAATTAATAGCTGGGCTAATAAAAGCTAGTTTTAATTTGTGGAATAATGAACAAATCTATAGACCAGAAATGATTTCTAGGCTTTAAGGTACTGTACTGTCTCTCCACAAATACCCATATAGCAAAGGCTGTAACATAACACTACTAATTTCTAGAGGATCAGGTCAAAGTGTAGTATTTCTTGCAAAAAAAAACTATGATACACAGGTATAAGGTTACCACAAAAAGATTATTTCAGAGGTTCAATTCCTATGGATGACTTAACTGCACTAATTGGAAATAAACTCTCAGGAAACTGGTTATAACCCAAGGTAAGTACGTGCTTGAGTGCAGGTCAGAAAACTTCAAAACACCTGCTGTAATGTAATATACAAGTCAAAAAGCACTAGCAGTGGAAACCAGGCTTAACTAAGTGACTTACCATGAAAGCATTCTTCACATGAACAATATGTGACAGCACTACAAACACACATGAGGCGTGATGAAGGTGTTATCAAGTAAAACAACTGCCGAGTCAGTTGTATTTTTTTCCCCCCTCTATGCCTTTTTAAACAGTACAGCGCTGTGATTGAGAGTCAAGGACGCAGAGACAGACAGCGCAGGATGAGATATTGCATG
Organism: Paraplagusia blochii; assembly: GCA_016785265.1. NCBI lineage: Eukaryota > Metazoa > Chordata > Actinopteri > Pleuronectiformes > Cynoglossidae > Paraplagusia > Paraplagusia blochii. Next base: position 33,004 of record JAFBJS010011788.1, on the reverse strand, counting down.
CACAGCTTTAAACGCATGCCACGGGGAGCGGGAATGGTCTCAGTCATGAAAGGAATAACTTAGAGATGAGGAAAGAACAAAAAAGTGCTGAAGCCGTACCCCCAGCCATCCAGGAACGAGATACTGGCAAACCAGGAGAGAAAAGAAAGAGGAGGTGAAGGGTACACAAAAAAACATCACATTAAATCACATTACAGCAGTAAACAGGAAGTACAGGCACCTAGGAAATGCAGGAAGAAATATTGAGATTACTGAACAAACGTCTCTTCTTTGCTGTAAAATCTGTCACTAATAAATCGAAATGTTCTGTTTTTAACCTATCGAGACTAATTGATGATGATCTATATCTATTAAAAGTTATTAGTAGTTATTACTATAAGCCTATCAGCACAGAAATTAAGAAGAAAGTCAAGAAAGTAAAATAAGTATTGGTGAGAGAAGGAGTTTGGCGTTCAGGGGATGGAGTGGTTTAGAAAACAGCACTTTAGAGTCACTTTATTTTATTGCAAATTAAAATAAGAAAAACTGAAATATGTATGTAGTTTATTAAATTGCATGCTTTCTTTAAAAGATGTCCATAAGATGTCAGGCATTAAAGATGATTGATGAATTAAAGAGCAGCGTTGACATCATGGCGCCTAAAATGACAGCAAGCTTTTGGACTGAAATACCTAAAACTAACACACACTGTTGCCCTATGACGGCTACAGGTTTATACACTTGTATTAAAACAATATATTTGCGTAGATATTGATGAAAGTGTGAGCCGATTGAGGGAAAACTATATTAAATTTAATTTAAAAGGTCTCAAATGTCTCAGTAATTTCATTACAGTTTTTAATGGTCTTTTTTTAACCTTGTTGGTATAATTTTTCTGACGCTTCTCAAACAACAATCACATTCTCGGCATAAATATATTACAAGCTTGTGCAAAGGTCACTGTGTTTTCATTTGACTAATTCTTCCCCTCAGGTGCCGGGCTGGGACCTAGCCAGTCATGTGACCTGCGGCTGCACACGGTTGTCAGCTGACCGACCAGGCATACACTTCATATGAACTTTCAACTCTTGTGATGTGCAAATGTCATGCGGCAGGCAGGCTGGATGCAGTGCACATGGAAGGGGTTTTAAGATGCGGCAGGTTGCCATTTGTTACCTTTGATATTGCGGCCATTGTCTGTAAAAGATTATTAAAAGAGGGAAGACAACAGGGAGTAGAAGATGAGAGGAGGATTTCTCAAGAAGACAGATGAAGGCCCAGCATCATATCAGCAATTATCCAATAAACCAGAGACACATTACTGGAGATGGGTTATTGTGTGAGTCATAGGAACTGAGGTACTGTACGTTTGCAGGGGAGATGTTGATGGAGTTTGGAGAACACCTCACGACCCTGAGGTGTTTTTTTTACCCAAAGACAAATGACAGCCAAGAGGCTTATTTGTCATTTTATCATCAGCAAAATCAATAACACGCAACTGAAATAACGACTGACTATAATTCTAATAGATGGATGGCCTGGGGGTTAAAGAGTCCAAACCAACATGCAATGCAGACTTGAAGGCAACCATGACTGACCAGAAAAATACATACAAGATATGGGCCACCATCAGGGACAATCACTGGAGCTAACGGGAGATTCTGAAGACATTCTAGCAAAATCTTGGGCAAATCTTGTGGCTCAAGGCCATTTACAGCCCGTTAACCTTTTCAAATCTGCCACGCTAAACTTATCTACATTATTTTATTGATTTTTCTTCATCACTAAAATTCTGAAAAAAACTGCTTATATTAACACTGCAATTCCCACATATATATATATATAAATTAGGGGTGCGATGATTCACTCACATAACGATCCGATTCATATCTCGATCACAGGCAAAGATCCGATTCAGGAACGATTCATAAAAAAAATTAAACGATCGGTCCAGTTAGATCTGATTCGGTTCAGTTTGATCCAAACCGATCCAAAACGTTTAATTTGCACACCCCTAATATATATATATAGTGTGTATCAGGGGTGTGACCATTCACTCACATAACAATCCGATTCATATCTTGATTCACAGGCTACGATCCGATTTAGGAACGATTCATAAAAAATATTAAACGATCGATCCAGTTCGATCCGATTCAGTTCAGTTCGAGCCAAACCGATCCAAAACGATTAATTTGTACACAATGTATACATATATATATATATATATATATATATATATATATATATATATCCATGGTTGACTTGGCAAGAATGTCAAGGAACATGGAACATATTGGCCATGGACAGTAGGTGATGGTAACCAAGGACCATGCTAACATGATGGCACCTGAAGACACCTATTTGGCAAAAGTTCTACCAGACTTTGATACATGCAAGCAGTCCAGTTAGCCAGATATTGTTTAGGGTTAGATATGTAGCAAATATACGATTGCTCGAAGAATCTTACCTTCACTGGCATGTCTGTCTCTGAACACCATCGTCGACTTGAACCCGAACCCTTCCATATCATGGACAGAAGAAGCTCTGCGAATGCTGCACACACTCCCCCCAGATGGTGTTGGAGTGAGACCAGGGATCGATGGAACAGTGGTTAATGTGTCCTCCTGGTTCTGGTTTGGGGTCTGGTGGAAGCCTTGTTCCTGGTATGTCCTACTACAGGGGCCCTTGGGTGATGAATGGTCCAGAGGCCCAGACACAGGAGTTGAGCAGTGGCTGGGCCCAATGAGGGCCCGAGTGTCATTGGCGTAGGACGGACTGCAGCTCTCACGGGTGGCCGGGAGTTGGTAGTTGTGTGTAGATGCTGAGCCATCACTGTGACGGGGGGAGTCCACCATGACGGCGTCGGGGTCTTCCTGCGGCAGAGACTGCTTGTTGATACCCGGAAGAGGTAGGGATGGGAAGCGAAAGCGGAAAAATTTTCCTTTACCTGTACAAGCCAAGAAAAAATAATTGACATTAGGATATTGATCTGCTTCACCTAGGGTCAATGTCTCTGTCATTGACGTGGACCTCCAGGGTTGACCTCCTTGGAAAGGGTGATTTACAGTTATGGCTTCCTTCCACCTGAAGCTTTAAGAGGGCACAGGGTACAGTGCAGTGGGATTTGGGTAAGTGGAGCAGTGGTTAAGGGGTTAAGGGGAACTGTACTGGGGTCTGAAAGGTTGAGGGTTTGAATCCACCAGCTGCCAGCAGTGTGTAGGGACGATACCATGCTCAGGGCACCTCAGCGGTAACTTGGCAGTAGGGGGATTCAAACCGGGGACCTTGCGGACGGAAGTCTGCTTCCTTAACCACTAGGCCACTGCCCTACACACATGTGGATTATATATATATGACAAGGAGTTTGCTTTCACGCCTTTTCCTTTCTTAAAAATGCCTTGCTCCTGAATAATGTCTTAAACCTAGGCAGCTCTGCATCAGCGTAGAAAAGGTTACGACCCGACAGGAGAATTAAATACAAAATCTAAAAAGTTTTAATTACTGTAAAAAAAAAACTAACTTTGAAGTAATACATAGCTGAAACTTTTTAACAGCAGTTCAAAGTAAGACTCGAATTTTGACAACATGGGTCTAAAATTTGACTTGACACATATTACGCAAGTCCACTTACTGAAACACCATGAATTTAATAAAATAAAACCAACTCATTCATTTCTGGTTTTTAAGCAGGGTTGTCACTGAGTTTTTTTCTGTGTTTTGACCAGATCACACTTGATATTCCTGCTGACATTTCTACTTGTAGCCTCTAAGTGTTGCTGCCTCTAAAAAAAGACCCTGGCGGATGAAAACGAATGCCTTTTCCACCTCAGGCACAACTTCAATTTCCACATCTCTTCAATTATTCATGAAACAGGACATTTTCAGAGAGATTAGAATGGTAATGGAGCATCGATAAGTCAGGCCTTTAAAGATTTGCACGCAGGATTTTAATAAGTGGTTTTTGGGACTGATCTTTGTGATGAATTGTGGCTTGTGGAAATGTGGAGAATTAATGCGCTTTATGGGGAAAAAAAAAACACTTATTACAAGTTAGCTTTTAATCTGTCCACTGAACATGTAGGAAAAAAGGCTAAGTGTCATCTGTCAAAGTCACACACATGGGATTTCACACACGGTCTGCAATTTACCAGCTTCCATGGTGTGAATCATTTAGATGGTGAAACATACGCTGTTATATATACCAATCCAAGTGTTGCCAATGCAACTGGTACGCGCTGTTGAAAATAAACACACACACTATTAACAACTCATTGGATCATCTCAACATTACTAACCTGACCAGTCTCTGCTTCAATTAAAGACTTAACTTTGTGTAAAACTCATAATTTCATAAATTAAGAGTATTTTGTCCACTGGTAATAGTTTAACACTTTATCACAGGACGGTTTTTATGCAGCGGAGTAAAGAAAAACAACAAGACTCAGTGAAACAACAACAACTCAGCTCCAGCTCAAAGTTAAATACAGTGAAGAATAGAGAAGAGCAAAGGAGATCAGACAAACAGACCGGAGATCTGGACATTATCGGCAAATCTTAATATCACCTCATATATATATATATTAGGGGTGTGCAAATTCATCGTTTTGGAACTGAACCGAATCGTATCGAACTGGATCGATTGTTTAATATTTTTTATGAATCGTTCCTGAATCGGATCGTAGCCTGTGAATCGAGATATGAATCGGATCGTTATGTGAGTGAATCGTCACACCCCTTATATACATATATACATATATATGTACTGATATACATATATTAATATTTTACTAAGGTTATAAGCTAATGTACAGTCATACAACAGTAAATATATAGATATATATGTAAAGATATTTTTTAAGATATTTTACTCCTTACTATGTTTTCGCTTTCCAGCTTTTTAACACTCTCTGTTGCCTCATGAAGTTGTTGTCTTGACAGCAGAACTCTTTTATATTAGCAGTAAGACAAACAGATTAGACGCATGCAGAAGCTTAGGCTCAGAGATGTGTGGATTAACATTGTTTGGTTTATGCCTTAGTCAAAACACGTCAGTACAACAGGTATCATATGATAATATAATGTGTAATATTACTGTCTTGGTAACACTAAGTGAATGTGATCTTCAAAAGAAATATAATGTCTCACATAAGGGGCAGTTGGTGGCCTAATGGTTAAGGAAACGGACTTGGGTTTACATGCCCCGGTTCAAATCCCCCTAGTCTAGGGATTAATAGAGTTCAAATATATTTATTTCTATTTTAAAAAATATATATTTTATGGGTAGAGTTATATGTTTAAAGAGCACAAAAAAATGAGGACACGGAAGAACGACTTGTCCAGCGATAGCAGAATCACAGTACAAGAAGACCAGATTTGAGAAGCCCTGTAAATATTCAATGCAGATATTGCTATCTGGTATCATAGCAACAGGAGCCACCGTGAGCACACTGGTGGTGACAGCTCACACACAGTCTAACATGTGCAAGGTGAACAAATGCAAACTCAGCTGTAGCCAGAAACAGGGGGCGCTACTTTGGCTTTTGCTTGATATGTTTTGCACGAACAAGGTAGAATGCTCGTGACACATGGCGTCTTTATTTGTTATGTTCCCTACTACGTCTGCTATTATGTCTAAGGGACATCTTTTATAACAGCTTCTGCTGTGGAAACGAGGAGAGAAGTTGTTAAAGTTGTCAATGAGGAAAATACTTCAGAGTAAAAATGTCCTCAATTAACACAGGTTTTATTACAGAACATTAATCAACAGCTTTATTGAATATATATATTCCAACTTATGCTGTTTTATTGCAATCCTATATTTCTTAACTTCTTTCTAAAAACAGCAACGATTGCTTCTTAAATCAGGAGTTTTTTCAACAACTGTGGAGAACTTCTTAATACCTTAACTTAAACATGAGTTAATGTATGTCCAACAAATCATCTTAGAGCTGTTAACAATAGTACTAACTGGAACTGGAACACTACACTACGTCACAGGTCCAAATTTACTCCATCAGTAGCTGAACATTAGTCTTTTTCTCTGTCTCAGTTTTGAGAGAGGAGTAAAGGAAGCCATCTACGTCAATCTGGAGAAACCTTCTCTCAACAGAGGACTAAGACACAAACTTTCGTCCACCTGTAGTGTTGTTCTGAGCTCTCTTCCCTGAAAATTCTGCCTCATCCCTGACCATCAGACCACGGACTCATCACAAAGAGAAACACAGCCTATTCCAACAAACAATTGATAAATAAAGGGTTCTTTAGCCTTTTGTTTTTTTTTGCAATGACCTCTTTTAACAGGTATGCAGCTTCTTTGACGTTCAAATACCAGGAAGAGGTGAAACGTCTTCAAGAAACGTACTATGTCCAGTTGTCCTCCAGGTAAATATTTTTGGACTGAGCTGAACATTAGGTAAAAGTCAGTTTATATTAATCCAAAAAAGCTGATTTTGAGTGAATGATAAATTGTATGAGAAAACATTGTGCAAACGAACCTCAGCAGAAGTATCAACCTACTGACGGGCGATGTTGGACTTAAGGAAGACAAGAGTTGACAGCTGACAAGACAAGAGAAGACACTGACAAGACTCAGGAGACAACGATGTGAATACATCACATCACAGACTGCCAGACCATTCACATTAATTTTGAATGTAGCGTTGTTTGTGCTTATTCACACTTTTGATGGTATACACAGTTTGAAAACCATCACTCACTCACTTAAATTTTATTTTTTCCCCATTACCCTTGAGCCAACTTTGTGTCAAAATACTCTGGGTTCAATTACAGTCATCCACAGGTGACTTTCAGACCTCCGTGCTCCAGCTTTAAATGTCACAGGAAAAAAAAAAACATGGAAAGAAAGAAACAATGAAAAGGGAAAAAGGATCAATAGGATTTTGCATCATTATACCAACAGCTGTGGGAGACAGAGTCTTCTCTGTAGTGCTGCTCCACTGGTTCAGGGGACACCTTTCAGACCAGGATATTTAATTGGCCCATAATTATGAGAGAATCTGATCAATGTTGGTGTTGATGTGCCTTTAATAAACCAAACGTTATAATGAAACTCTTTAGGATTAGCTTTAAATCTTCCAGATCCACAGTCGACAACCATATTTTTATTATTGAGGGAACCTCCCATTAGGATTGTGCACAATGGCCAAGTGCCAGGCATTGTCTGTATGTTTAAATGGATCCTGGAGCTTTATCATCAATCTGCTGAAAAAGGCTTCTTTGTGGAGCTTTGGATTCAATTCATTCTCAAATAAACGACAAACCATGAAAGGTATATCTCTAAATGCTTGTTATTAAATAAACATTGAATTAATAAAATATTGAATTAATAAAAATGCCTGAGAAACAGCAAAAAAAATGCAAAAAACATGTAGAAATATTAAAATGTAACCAAAAAGTTACCTAAAAGCAACCTGATTCGCACTTAGTTTGCCTATGGATGACAAATTTATTTTCCTGTCGGGAATTTTTAGCTTTAGTTGGAAGATCACAAAAATTATTGGACAAGTGATAGTCATTTCCCCCTGGGAGACTTCCACAAATACTCTTTTTCACAGATCTCTGCTGAAACAAACCTGCAGTCATTTTCTTATGGTTAAAATCAAATTGTCATTGAAAAGTTTCCCCAAAAATACACTGTAAAAAAACATTTTTTACTTTCACAGTATGGGGGTGATCCTGATTTTTAGCATTTTATTCAAAGTAGTTTTAGTGCGGATTTAACATATTTTATTTTTCTGTGACTAATCTGTTCATCTCAGACCACTTTATGCTTTAAGCTTCTTAGGGCAAACAGAAGTCAAACCAAGCTGAGTTGAGCTCCAAGCTGGGGTCAACTGTCCACTCCATATTCACCCTGATAACAAAGTGTATTATGTCCTTCTAAACGAAGCCCCCAATTAAGCAAAAACCAATTCTCTCACACTGGAAGAGGATCTTTCACTTACGGTCAGTCTTAGAAGGCGAAGCATGATTGAGTCTCTCCAGTGAGTCACTGCTGCCCTCCTCCAGGATGTAGTCAAAGTTCAGGATGAACATCATGACCACACCCTCCTCATTCTTCACTGGGATAATGTGGGTGGCACAGAGGAAGTTCGACCCTAAATAGAAAAAGAAAAAAAAAATACCACGTCACATATCCAGACCAACACATTTCCGAAAAATCCTGAAACTGGGCATTCCGTAAATCTTGAAGATGATCTCCTGTCCTCATGTCCTCATCACAGAAGTCCAGAGCACACATTTCGGTTTGACCTCAAAGTGTTACAAAGATGAATATGTTTGAGAATCTAATTCCAGAAACAACTCTATGTGGTTGACTGGAGTGTGTGTGTGTGTGTGATTATGATGACTGCTCGGATCGAACTGGATCGATCGTTTAATATTTTTATGAATCGTTCCTGAATCGGATTGTAGCCTGTGAATCGAGATATGAATCGGATTGTTATGTGAGTGAATCGTCCCACCCATAATATACACTATATATATATTAGAGGTGTGCAAATTAATCGTTTCGGATTGGTTTGGACCGTACTGAACCAAATCGGATCGAACTGGATTACTCGATTATTTAATATTTTTTATGAATCATTCTTGAATCGGATCGTAGCCTGTGAATCGAGGTATGAATCGGATCGTTATGTGAGTGAATGGTCACACCCCCATTACTCACAAAACTGAAATCATATTCAGAGAACACAACAAGATGCAGGATTGTAGACAAACCTCTTCCAGGACTATTTGTTAAGGTAGAATTATTATTTTTTTCACCTGGAGGTTTAAACAACAATTCATGGATCAATGAACAGGTTCAACCCCATCCTTTGTGTGTGTGTGTCGTTGTGTGTCTGTGTGTGTGCGTAAACCAAGCAGTGAAAATAAGGGTCAAGTGTTCCCCTGGGAGGGGAAAAGGTTTCTGAGCTAAAATATGTCATATACCCAGAACAAACTGGAGGAGACTGTGACTACACTGTGAAGTAGAAGAGTCAGTTACACGCAGTAAATAAGCTATTTTCCAAAATAGTTTTCAAACACTAGATGCTCTTGTGTGTCTCCTGAGTCTTGGTCTTGCGATTACATTAAATGTCCCCAAATCCCAGTATGGCACAGTGAAAGACGGCTCTGTGGTTGCACTTGCATTCACTGCTGCATTTAAGTGCCATTATAATTAATGATGAATGAGAGATTGAAAGCTGGATTTCTGTGCCTAATACTTGTGGAATACTTCGTGGATGTGAGCACCGCATAATGCATCCATCAGCATACCAGAGCTGAAAGCAAATATCTGAAAAAAAAAAAAAAAAATGTTTTTTTTAACTGTAAAACTATAATATTGTAATTAAAAGCACAGAGAGGAACCACCAGCAGTTGCATGTAAAAATTCAGCAAAATATTACTTTATGTTAAATTGAAACAGTTAGACAAAGTACATAAATTAATTTGAATAAAAAAATTACAGGCAAACCAAATATTTAATCATTGCATACGATTGAATATTATATTTTATCCAACACTTAATTTTAAGACTTATGTTAGCAAAAAAAAAATTGAAATAAGCTAAACAAATTATATAAAAAGAACATAATAGAAAGATCATCTTCAGAATTTTTTTGAAAAGTCTGACAGTATTATGTGAGCATGATTTTTCAAGTGCGTTAATGAAGAATGAAAAACTGACATTTTCGGTACTAAATAATGAATGGACGTCTCTGGTAGATGCTCCTCCTCATGCAAGGCTCCGAGTCCTGCTTTCACCATAAGGTTATTTATAGCACATCCAGCAGGCACCCAGCCTATGGTACTTCTTTTCTTGGAGACAGTCAGAGATGGAGATGAGCCCCTGCTGCATCAACCCTGCCTGTTCTGATTCCCCTCACAAATCTGTGAAAGCAGTCAATTAAAAGATAACAACAGCCTGTTCCGTGTTCATCACAATCTTAAACCCTAGTATGCAATAAAAAAGAGCCTACGCCACACTGGGGTTTGATTTATGAATCAGGGAGCCCTGTTTCAGCTGGGCTAAGCAGTACACTGCCCCTAATAGTACATCAGTGTCTGCCAGGGTGGATAAAGCCATTCATTTCAGTCAGAGGCAGTGAAGAGGCTGTGAGCACAATCACGCCTCCCCTGCCTTTGCTGACAGTATGCAAAAGATGATCGGGCTACAAGTGCAGCGCTTATGAATCTGCGCTTCTGTGTATGAACGTGTCACAGCCAAGGGGGATACACACTGTACTCGACACAGACAGCCTGTACGGTCTACATTATCCAGGGATTTGGAAGAGGATGTCTTTATAATTGTGAAAAAGCCTGCATTGCATTCACATTTCCTTACCGGGGCAACAGGCTGTGTTCGACAAACCCAAGTGACTTCCAACACATGTCCAGACCTTGTACTATCACACCCTGGGGCGATACACAGCTTTGAGATGCACAATTACATTTTATGGAAAGTGAGATGAATCTGCAAGGGATGCTAATGTTGGTGTAAACGTGATGAGTTCTGGCACAGCATTTATTATTGTTAACTGTATTAGCGTGGGACTGTGATCTAGCATTTATAGATGCAAGTGTGGAAGGATCAGACTGCTTTCTTTATCTGGTAGGAAGATTAAACACACAAAATGTGTTTGAACAGGTGCTGTTTCACTCTCAATGGTAACTATTTATTTTACGTTATTAACTTAAAGGTTGATGATTAATGTAGACTTGCCAGCGATGGATTAAAGAAAAGAGTTGCACTGTTACTGCCAAATTTCACTGCTGCGTTCAACCAACATTTTTCTACAAAAGCTACAAATATTATAGATTTACTGCCTCGGCAATGTCAGTAAGTAAGACTCCAAGCTGATTTTTTGAAAAAAAAAACAAACAATAATAATAATAAACTGCTCCCTTGACTTGGTTTTGTCTGTAACAACGGTACACGTCTATCTCTGGAATAAAATCTCCCTCTACGCCAGGGGTGGGCAAACTTTTTGACCTGCGGGCCACAATTTCTCCTAAAATTGGACACGGGACCGAGTCAAGAGCAGAGAGATGGAGCGTTCGTGTAAGCTAAGATAAATGGCAGGTAAAAGTCTTGTATCAAACCCAAAATACTAAATTTCTAATAGCCTATTATGTCATCTACTGGGAAAATGCAGGCATTGTAGGGAAAAGTTGGAAGTTTAATTAGAATATAAATAAATTATTTAATTTGGACTGGGATGGCGGGCCGCATTAAAAGGCTCAACGGGCCGCATGTGGCCCCCGGGCCTTAGTTTGCCCACCCCTGCTCTACGCTGACGATACAATTCCACAGATGATTGAAATCCTTACATACACAACAATGTTGAGATTAATATGTTGAAACAAATCAATACATGATACCAAATACAAAATTACTCACGTATGAATAACTTTAGGACACAACACCACACTGAGTTGTTGCCAAATTTCCAGGAAAAAATTCCCACACGATGTGATCATAGGTTGCAAACTTGTGATCATTTTGTGCTAAGTTAGTTAGTGATTTATTAGTGTTGCATAGGCTTCAAAATAACCAAAAAAAAAGTAAAATAGAAACCATGATTGGCTCAATAGTGGGACAGGTATATGATAATTAAAAAGCATACACTCCGTAAATGGAAACACCTGTAAAGGCAGGTCTATTGTCAACCGTGCACGGCTCATTAAGACGCCTTCAGCCTGAGTAGTTCACTGTAGTTCGACAACGACTCTTGTGTGTGTGTGCATTTTGTGTTGTTCTAAAAATAAATTAACTAAGCATCCAGAAGCATTCATAATTTAAAGGCACTAAGTATTATGTTCTGAAAAACAGATTAGCGACACTGGTTTAGACACAACGAGAATAAGAGGCTGGAGTCGAGAAGAGGAGGGAACCGACCAGCACGTAAAAAAATACTTAGAGAAAATTAATTTCCATTAATTAATCGAAGTTAATGTCTTCATTGGTCTCCACTGGGCCTGTCCCTGTTTTGAATATACAAATACCTTGTTGCGTTGCTGTTGCTTTGGCATGGTGTCACACACTGGGGCTCTGCAGCCTAAAATACACACATGCAAATACATTTGAATTGGAGAAACAGGGCGAGTCTCCACCAGTAGCTTCATGAAAAGGGAAATGCTGTACAAAACCTCTTCGTATTTAACCATAAAGTCAACTTGAAACAACCTTTATAACAAAAAAAAAATCCTCCTTGTGTGTTTTTTCCTTTACCTTTTAGGACGTTTCTTTCAGTAAATGTTTAAGACACTTTATACTTATGGCCATTAAACTTAAAGAAAAAGAAAATGAGTTTAAAGAGGGTAAATGAAAAGGAAAATGTGAAATCATAGAAGAAGTTACATGTTTATTTCAGTGTTAATTGATACAGTGCAAAATTTAAGTCTGACTTTAACTCTAAAGGTAAAGGACATGTTTGTATGTGCTTAAAGACGAATATATTGTACGAAATTTGTAGTTTTTGTCAATTTCTTCTTTTTTTCCCTCCGTCTTTATGCTTTTTTTTTACCACCCATATCAAACAGAGAGCGGTCCTGCATCTTAAGTTGCTAATTGGTCCAGCTTGACCTCACCCACTGTCCCTCATCTCCAACTTACTTTCTTACTTTCCATCACCGTCTAATGCAGGCAGGTAGGTTGTGGTATTCTGTGTTTGGACTTTAAGCGTACTATATCCGGCAACAGCTTCGGAAAGATGCACAGAGTGTAGTTACTGTCAGAAGAGGACGTTTTGAGACAAATAGCGAATGCCTGGCAGTGCTCCTTTCTGCCATAGGCATGTGCTTTGGGTTGTATTCCACCTGGACGTGGTTCATTGAGACTATGTACCTGTGAGTTGTAGCTATGTCACAATGACAAAAAAAAAAAAATATCACTTTCACTATTTCGCGAAATGTGTCATTAGTGAAACAACATCATCAATTACATGTAGAAATACAGATGAGGTGGGCGGGACTTATTATGCACCATACTAATCTAGTCGGATCTGTTGTTCAGAAAACTGTGTAAAAGGCGGAGACTTTGACAAGGCCAACGAGAGTTGATAAAACTGTCAACATTTCACTGACAACAATTTCACAGAATGTCAAGCATGTTTATTCCAATACATCCCCCTAATGTCATAAGTCCCTAATATTATGGCAAAATGATTTAAAAAAAATTGTGTTATTGATTTTAACATTTTCCATTCTATTCCATTTCCTCTCAGATGCAGCGCGGCGTAACAGAGCCCTGGGTTGCCCAGTTTCTAGCATCATAAAGGACAAGACACAGGCTGAAGGCAGGCAGGTTCTACTAGGAGCTGTTCCCCACGCCCAAATCATATCTATACACTTGCTAAAAATCACAGTTTTCCAACACTTTACACGTGTAACACGACTTGTGTGACCTTGTGATTCGGACTGACAGCAGCATAAAAGGTCAGGAGGAAAAACTTTACCAGGTGTTCCCGCTGTGTCCTGTTCTTATTACGCAGCACTAATTGACCACATAAGCACTGACACAAAGACAAACACACTAACCATAAATGCCTCCCGTTTCCATTGCCACTTGTGAACTTACCTCATTTTTCATTCAAATTTTAATTGTATTAAATAAACTGTATTAACTTTAACTAGTTTGTCTTTGAGCACTCCATTTGTCTTGGCCCAGGTGGTAAACACAGTGGGTTTCTGTACAGTCTATGTTGTTTATTTGTCTTTTTTTTGCCAGTGATGAGGAGGCAGTGAAGTTGTGAGTTCAGGCACCTGGAGTTCATCATGCAAAGAAATAGATAACACTACAGTACAAGGGTGATAGCAGGGTAAAGGCTGCAGACGGTGTGGATCTGATGGAGACCTGAGTGGGGGAAGACAGACTGCATAATGCCAGAATGTCCATTGGGACTATACTAGGAGGGACCAGGAAGAACAGGATACATTGCAGGATTAGCAGAGGAGAGTTTTGACAGTCTAATGTAAGGATGTCATGAAAATCAGCCACAAGGGAACACAAGTCAATGTTTTTTTAAGTGCTGGTACCAAGCCAGGCTGAATGGTGAGAGTTGTGTCAGGAAGGACATCCGGCGTAAAACTTTAGCCAAATCAATAATGCAAGACAACAAAATGGACAATGTTGACTCACTGTGGCAACCCCTGAAAAAGGGGACAAGTAGTAGTAGATACATTGGAGAAACAGTGAGTTGGAAGTGAAGATGATAAGAAAGAAGACCTGGGACAAGATTCAAGGTTGTAGTGAAATGTGGCGACTTGACAGAGGAGTGAAAGGTTACTGCTTTACAACACAAAGATCACTGATATGCGAGGTTTTTCCATTCTCTATCAGTTGGAGAACACGCCGTTTCAGGTGATGGTTGAAAATAAATTGGCCATAGCTATAAGTCTAAGACGTCTAAGAAGTTTTTGGACTGTCCCCTATCCTTGGGTCCGAAGCTGAACACATGGTTAGAAAAGTGTTAAAGTTGAGCTGAGATAAGGACAAATTAACCATCAGTAACATGGAAGGGAATCTACCTCTACAATAGGACCACTACCAAAAATAGGCTTTGCCACAGGGCAGTCATTTTGCCCAATGTATGTGGTTGAAGTGAGACATCTTCAAAAACACAGACATATTTTTAAAGGTAAAGATTTCCATGTTAAAATAATATATTTCCTGATAAACACTGAAGATATTTGAGAATAAACCTGAACAGAGCTGAGACACGCACACCATTCTACTGCTCTCCTGCCTCTGGTACACACGGCTGACTAGTTGGTTATGACAGTGATTGTGGGTTAGTGACATGATGGAATAATGAGAGCCCTCATTTGCTGAAACTGCTGCCACTACAGTCCATATCAGTTTAAACACCATCCAGGACACAGACCGATGTGTGTGCGGTGAATGACACCACAGGAAGGTCCGACTGTGACTGGCTCTGTGACCATGGACGTCAAGGGGTAAAAATCAATGGTTGGTTTAGTCGATGTTTAACCCATTGAGTTCACAGGAAAAGTAGGCAGCGTGTTAAGCCTTTTGTCAGGTTAAACAATAATTCCATTAAGAGAACAGCAAAATAAAAATAACTTTTGCTAAAGGTTATTATGAGTGGGTATTAGAATTACGGGCTAATTAGTGGTGAGTTAATTACTGGAAAACTTTCTTCAGGGCAGGTCCATTGTTTGAATTTGTGGTATGGTACTACAGACTGCATATCTTTTATTTTCTACTCATTTCTAAACAATACGTATCTGATATTATTTTTTTTACATTACAGCCCCTCTCATCTGTACAGAAAACTAAGGAAAACTAAATCACCAAAGCACATTTTTAGTCTTGCAAATTAGACAGCTGGCATAAAGGAAAAAGTTACAAAAAGTTACAAACATAGACTTTACTTTTTGCAGTGTGATTACGTAAAGGTTCCAAATCTTTACGTCTAGGGATGCAGTCAGATATCGATACTGCAGAAACTTAGAGTTTCTGCCAAAACTAATATCAATACATTACCTGCTTTCCTTCTCCAGCATGCCGCAGGCTGTCATGGCTGAGGTGATAGTTTTTCTTTTTAGGTTAAGTTCAGTATTCAAGCTCAGCCATTAGATTGGATGCACTATAGTTGTTTTATTTCAGATTTGATACACTTGAGACACTTTGAACAATCTTGGACCGATACCTTTACTGTCGGATCAAGCCTTCCCTGTACATAAATAAGATAAATAAATAGTTTTATGTCAATAGTGACAAACTAAATACTTTCTACTTTCTGCAAATTATTTCTCAGACATTACATTTACAATACTGAAATACAACGCCTAAACATAAGGAGTGGCATGTCAGGAAAGGCTTCCTTTGTCTATAACATCAAGGATATATGATCGCTTCCCTGTGTGCCCGGAGGACCTTCAGTTGTACTAAGAGCTCTTTAACTATCATTCTGACTCTCTAATCCAGGAAAGAGAGCGAAACATTATCCACACAGTTATGATAAAATCACTAGCTGTGCGTTCAGCAGACAGCTGCGGAAAGGCTACATGTTTAATCACTACAGGTTTTTCCATCAGTTGAGTGGTTATAGGAATATGCCGCTAAATGAGTGTATAAATAATAAAGCAAACAGCAACACAACATCACAAGACAGCGCACTCCTTCACCCGACTGTCTCAAATCCAGGACTGAGTCCATCACATTATTTGTGGGTATTCTCAAACATCCAGGTTATCATAACATTCACAAAAACAAGTTATAGTAAACAACCGGACAGGGTTTGAGTAAATTGAAGATGTTTCTCCTCTTGTCAAAGAGGCTTTTTCAGTAGCTACAAGCTTTTCAGGTATTTTTCCTCTTTAGGGGGAGTGAACGGATGAGGAAAGTGGTCATGGGCACAAACAAGATTGATTAGTGGTCGTGTGAGTCTTTAGCTCCAAGGCTCTACGCCAAATAGAACTGAAACCGAAGATGCTTCTTGTACGACAGGTTAGTCAGGCAGTGTAAATGCAAAGCAAATTACACGATAATTGTTAGTCGACTTCCTGTACTTTGGCCTTGGACCTTATAAATGACTTGGCGACAGCTTCGACTGATTTACAGAAAAGTCGATGGGAAATAAAATCAAACGTTGTCAATGCTCAAGTGCACACGATGGATGACACTGGAGGCCCCGTCTTCTCTGTGAAACGGCTGAATACAAGTCTTCGAAAGAGGACTATGGATTATTGAACCAGTAACGTTAATCGAATCTCATTCTTATTTCTAGAGATGAAGTCTTAGAACTTAGAACTCCTGGATTTAATGCAGATTAAAAAAATAATTGCGACGGAGGTATGGCGTTTGTTTTATCTCGAAGTATGATGCTCTTCTTAATTGGTCAAAACATTTGTGTTTAATTGACCAAAGGTAACAGTATAATGGCCACATGTGTGAAAGAGCAAATTATCCTGCCATGAAGGCAATACTCTGTACAGCCTGGTGTATAGATCAGGGCTATTCAAGCATCTTTCAGTGTGTGCCATATTCAATAATGTGATAATACCCAAGGGGCAACTCTTGCCCTTCTAATACTCAAGAGTTTCATTACATGTTGTGGAAAACCCTATAATGTTAGTACATCAATATAGGTGTGTATTTGCAAAATGTATGAGGTTTTAGATTTAAGAGACTTAAGGTTCTGGCAACTTTTAGATGAAAATTGTCTAAATTGTGGCTTTGCCTTAGATGGTTATAATTTGGTTAATTCTGTTTATTTAATGTAATGTGATTTTTTTGTGCTGCAAACTGTTTCCCTGTCCTATCTACACTACACTCTGGTTCCCTTTGCATAAACACAACATAAAATCTATGTCATGAAGTAGAAGTGATAGAAAAACTTTTAAGATCAGCCTTGTTTTTAGCAGTTTTAAAGGTACATTGTTGGGAATAATATCTAATAACAACAAAAAGCTGGTAAAAGTTTAATTTCAGAACCGATATCCAGCCATTTCCCATGATGCTATTAGATTTTCAATATTGTGTGTTCACTGTTATCTTCTGACAATATAGCTATAACAAACTGGTGAAAACAATGGTGGTCTATGAATATATGACTGAATAACCCTATTATTACAGTAAAATACTAGAAGTCGCTTAATGAGATGTCTGTAAACCCATCACAGTTGCTCAGAGGAACATGTCAACACTGAAATGATCATTTCTTTTACATCTGATGGTGGCAGGTGGTAGTGGTGGTTGTGGTGTCGGGTGAGGAGGAGCCATTGAAATGCCAAAAGGAGGAGAGACCACATAGGAGGAGGGGCGGCGGCAGAATAAACAGTGAGAGTCACAGTGATTGGGGGAGGGGGCTGTTGGACTGTTTACTCTGGGTCTTCTGGTAATTCCATTAAATCATGACACTGTGTGTGAGTGTGTCTGAGTGCGTGTGAGGGAAAGGGTGTGTGGGCCTGATCCACGACACAGGAACGACCTAAATTCAATCCCTGTCTATGGGGCTGGAATTACAATCACAACCTGTTTTCATTTAAATCACATTGAATATGGATGTGGAGATCAAGTATAGTATAGCAACACCAGCTTGTGTTTTGACTCTGCTGTAATATATATACCTGCGCATGTGTGTATACTGTATAACATTTGATACAGACATGTAGAAACCGACCCATGTGGCAGTAACACAATTCTAAAATACAAGTGTTACCCCATCCAGAGAAAGAAGTGACTTATACTTTGTATCCTAACCGAGTTAGAGACACTGAACTGACAAACTGCGGTGGAAACCAAAGACCCGGACCGCAGCACAAATCTTTCCCTGTCACTTCAGCTACAACTGTCGGCTTCTCAATTCATTACACTGCTCTCCCACAGTCTCACAAGGACTGATGAGAACCCAGTCGATAGCTCTATTCGGGCTTACAGTAATTGTCGAGCAATCCCCATGGTAATTATATTCTTTAGGCTTTTGGCATTTGCTAAACCAGTATAGAGAATTTATCTCACAAAGAGAAAGTGATTTATTTAACTGTAAATTGCGTCAGGGAAGGAAGGATTAAGAAGAGTTACTTGTCTTACTTTATAAATGTTTAGGAAATCCGTGCCCCACTGCCAATGAGAAAGGAACTCTTGGGAGTGTATGCAAAGCCCCCCAAAATATAAGTAGATATATTGTAAAACTTCTTTTGTCTGTAAAAACCCTTTCACATTATTTTCAATATATCAACCATTGGACTAGTTAAATTATGTAATGGCCTAATAAGGTCTTAATTGAGCAATTAATAGGCCGGCTTATTTTACTTTGTCTTTTTTGTTATACAGCTAGCTTGCTCTATGTCTTGATCTGCCATTTATATATTGTTGATAACTAAATTATTGCTTTCTCTAATAAACTATCACATTTAAGATACGGCTACATGGGACAGGGTTTTTTTTAGGATCTATTCCATAGATCTCATCTACTATTTTATCTTTTGTTATTCTAAATTACCATACTAACTGCTAATTTATTCTTCATCATTGTTCTTATCCATTACTATTAGGGGTGTGACGATTCACTCACATTACGATCCAATTCATATCTCGATTCACAGGCTACGATCCGATTCAGGAACGTTTCATAAAAAATATTAAACGATCAATCCAGTTCGATTCGATTCGGTTCAGTTCGATCCAAAACAATTAATTTGCACATCCCTAATATATATATAGTGTATATTAGGGGTGTGATGATTCACTCACAAAACAATCCGATTCATATCTCGATTTACAGGCTACGATATGATTCAGGAACGATTCATAAAAAATATTAAACGATCGATTCAGTTCGATCCGATTCAGTTCGATCTAAACCGATCCAAAACGATTAATTTGCACACCCCTAATATATATATATATATATAGTGTATATTATGGGTGTGACGATTCACTCACATAACAATCCGATTCATATCTCAATTCACAGGCTACGATCCGATTCAGGAACATTTCATAAAAAATAGTAAACGATCCAGGCTTCTTTTAGTTTTATTGGGCCACAGATCGTAAACCATATTTCCACTCTGTTCTTCGGCCTAAGTCTGCTTAAGCTCTCAAAAATACAGACTTGACAACAACACCAGTGTCATACCAAAGAACATAAAAGAGGTAAAAAAAATCTTAACTTGGCAATATGGCAATAATATGGTAATATGGCAATGTGGCATTCAGCCACAATGGTTTCCTTTCTAGTGTGGCAACACGGACCCAGGGCTCTTCAGGGCAAAAACAACAGTCATATCATCATCAGTGATTGTGTGCAGCCTGCTCCTAAGAGACCCTCTGACTTTATAAAAGCTGTTTACAAAACACAGAGCAGCCCTGGCAGCTGCAGTTACTGAACCATATCCTGTAGGAGCGGTACCAGTGTCACGAACATCTAGAGAACATTAAATGGTCCCCATCACTCAAATTATTTATACACATACTTATCTCTACATGGTTTTTATTGCTGATGGATGAAAATATATTTATTTATTGCAAAATATGACTTACGACAGACCTCTCTATAAGCTAAGGCTTTACCATAATAATTTAGTTTAGTTATTGTCCCAAAGCTGCTCATAATATTATAATATTATTATCAAATTAACCATTTAACTTTATCACTTTTACATTCAAGCTAATTATTGTGTTTGGAAATCTTTTTTTTTTAACAATGTTTGATATTCTTAAGAATAGTTTTGCCCCATTTAGATGTTTTGCCCATTTATTAGACATGATTATTTCAGTTATGCTAAGTAGTTATTTTAAAATTTGTCTTATAATCTCTAAGTACTTGTTGATAAAAAAGGAAAAAAAAATGCTACAATTGCATGTATAATAGGGATGGGCAAACTAAGGCCCGGGGTCCAGATACGGCCCGTTGAACTTTATATGTGTTTCCCCAATAGATGACAGCCATAAAGGGTATTAGAAACGTAGAATTTTAGGTTTAATTTTTACATGCCATTAATTTTAGTTCAAAAGAACGTTCCATCTTTCTGCTCTGGACTCAGTTCTGTGAGTTAAATAGTTTGCCCATGCCTGTTATACAGCTATCTAAGTTATCAATAGGTTTTTGTAATGCTTTTAAGGCGACCAATTGTGTCAGCTTGAATTGTCACACTTTGCAATAACAATAGAAGCAATTCCATTCCATTGGATGATGCTTCTATGATGATGCTTCTAGTCTGTCTTGTATTTCATTTGGTATTATTGACCTTTGCTAATGTGCTGTAGCTAGCAGGGCAAGACTGGGACAAAGCGTCAAGGTGGGAGTCTGACTTTAAAGAGGACATTTGTGTTCAATATAAGTGTACAAGCGAGTATAACCCAACCCCAGGTTTTGAACTGCCTTTCAGCAGAACTCAGCACACGAAATTAACTCATATGTTATCTAGGGTATACCAGAAATCCCATATAGAACCTACTCTATATTCATGGTTGGATACACTTGGGTATCTTACATCTCTCACTGGAGGTTATTCTCCCATAAGTGCCCACCATCCCATAAAGAAAGAGACCAGTGCCTTTGGGAAGTCAGAGATTGCTCAATGCATTGCTCCTAATGGGGTTTTTGAAATTAGCTTTCAAACATTATGTAGTGGGAAGGTGCTAGCACCAAGCAAGGCAATCAGTTACACTGAGATAGTGCACCTTACCCCCCTTTGGCAGTGGTGGCCTAGTGGTTAAGGAAACCGGACTGGGGTTCCGGAGGATTCCAAGTTTCAATCCACCAACTGCCACGTTAGGACTGAGGTCCACAGAGCATGGCAACGTCCCCACTCACTGTCAATGTCACAATGACAAGGAGTTTGGTTTTCTTTCCTTTCCTTTCCTTTCCCTTTACTTGATAGGTAGACCAGACATTCCCAATGTATCTTGGGCAAATCGGCAGAAATTTAGAGACGTTTGATTATCACACAATCACTTAAGATAACCGGGATGTGATTGGATATGCTAACTGGCTTTCATAACCCTATGTACACTGCACGAAGTCAAACAACTTGGCCAAATATCAAGCCTGATTAGTGATCACTTAAAAAAAAAAAAATGTCTGAGGGTTCATTCAGACTCAAGTCATTATGCTGTACCCAATGGTGATAGGCCCCTAAAATGTGTATTCTGCGGTGCTGCTGGGAGTGTGGTGATCGTCCAGTATGTCAATAGTTGGAAGTGAACATGATCCATCCTGCAGATATTTGGTTCCGTCCATTTTTTAAAAAATACTATCCACTTATGCAAGAGACATTTTTGGCTGGTTTGGATAACTTAGGGTTTGAGCTAAAACGTATTTATTAATTTTAAGAATTTTGCAGTTCAATGTATTTGATAAAAAAATCCTAATGTATGTGACACAAAGGCTGATCTGATATACTATTGTGTTAAAATTCAAGGGCATATTCTACATTTTAAGCCATTTTCATGGTAACTGCACTTACGTAGAGCATGAGAAGGTTCCTCTTAAAAACCTCTAGTTCTGCCTGACTCTAAACCAGTCAAATTCAGTAAATAAAAGTGTAAAGTCAGCTGGGATCAGGAAAGAAAAAGGTGAAATCCAATTGGATATATCTGCGTAAAATCCTTCCTACTGTATATGTTGTAGAAAGTGAGCCTCTGGCAGTGAAATCAAAGGTCTTTTCCCTGTAGGGTACGCTACTGTGCATGGGTGGACGCAGGACTTCCTTTTCAGTTACTTAGGTGAACAAGATCACACAGCATTAAGCAACTGCCATGAGTGTGCTGACCACGGGAATCTCCTTCAGGAACTGAAGAGGGAAAAAGGAGCTTGAAAATAACCCTGAGTCATGGGATTAGAAGAAAAAAGAAGGAAAGCTGATAATCCCCCCTGTGGACAACAACGAGAGGAGCAATCAAGAGTCTGCAATTAATTTCCCTGGGACAGCAGGTCACAACAGGACAGTAGACCTTTGGCTGCGAGCTGAGAGTGGATGAATACATTACCATCATGAAGAAGCTCCCCTTAAGTATTTTAGTATTTCCTGCCACACCCACTCCCTACTCCAGTTGCTGACCAGCCAGACTGGAATATTGTTGTTTTAAGGACTCAAACCATTTGGGACGCAACCCAGACGGCATTGCATTCTCTAGCAAGAAAAGGTGAATAAAGACAGAGACAGTGCGTAGTATGAAGTGATAAAGGAGCTTTTTGTTAAGACTGGAAATATAGGAGATTTATATTATAAGAACTTGCCAATCACTGACGTTCTGTTGGTTTCTAAGAAAATTGTTCTTATGCACCTGTGAAATACATTTACAGAAAAAACGTTCAGCTGAGTAATTTGAAAAATATTCAGCTTTTTCATAGAGAAATTGCATTGAGATGGCCAGCGAAGAGAAGATGAATGTAAAACGTAACGGAAACAACCCTCATGGTAATCATAACTGTGATATGGGAAATACTTGGGACTGTTCCATATTAAAGTGATCAACTTTTCACCTACAGAAGGTCCAGACACTGCTGCTCTGGTTCTAGCTTCTGCTGAGAAAATAAAACACGCCATCTCTCGTTTACAAGACCGGGTGCAGGGAGTTTTACTGTACAACCACACAGTGAAAGTGGCATCAGCTGAGCTGTCGACCTGCTCCAAAGGTGGAAGTGAACTCCTTGGAGAAGCACTGAGTTAGGTGAGAGGAGAAGGCTGAGATAATTAGAGCCACAACATCTCCAATGGTAATGAGGCCTTTTTCCTGGACTGCAGTCTGACAGTCTGTAGCCCTGGAGCAAGACTCCGGTAAAGTGGCGACTAGAGGGAGGGTGTTTGGCCCTTATTGATTTCCCCTCACCGACGCACCATTCTGAGGATCAATGCAACATGATGGTATTTGTGTCCTCATTAATGCTGTTTTCACTACAGATCAATTCGCAACGAGCCCCCAACAGTTGAGGTTGGCTGATAATAAGTAAAAAAAAAGCTTTGGAATCATGTCCTGTGTTGGACCAAGAATTATTATTAAATGAATTATTATTAACTACCTTTGCAAAAAAGTTACAGTTACCCCAACATATTTTGCACAAATGACTGGTTAAATGTCATTTGATGTTTTTTTTTATTTAATAGAGCCTGGTCTTTCTTCATTTGTGAAATTATAACAATTAAGATGAAGCCAGGTTGTTAGCAGTGTCCTAGTTACATTGCAATGATTTTTAATGCAGAGCACTTGGTCTCCAAGTGGTGAAGCAGCCTTGAAGGCCTCCTTGCCTTGTTAGCATTTGCTGCGTATTATGTAGCGCAGGCCTCCTTCCATAAATCCATATTTTTAAGTATGACTCCAGAACAGTCACTTAAATGCAGCCTTTTTTTTTTAAATACTACATTTTTACATTCTTAAAATCGGCACAATGTTGAAAATTAATATGTTCTGCTGATAAAAACATCGTTCATTATTCACGGCCTACACCAAAGTGTTCACATGGCCAGGCTCAAGTGGTCAAATATAAAAAATTAACTGGTACTCATATACTGAACCTGCTTTATATGGACATGAAGTACTTTCTTTAAATACATGTGGTTCTGGGCTAAATATTCATTTAATTATTTTTATCCTCCTGCCTGTACGTTACCTGGTTGCAGTGCAGCTAACCTCTACATTTAATGACTGACCATCAATTACCACCAGGGATTGGACCAAAGAAGAAGTTTTATAACCAACCTTACAACCTTGCATCTTATGGCTCATTATGAAGACACTAATAAATGTGTTTAAATGCTGTAATAAGCTGCAGCTGCACTTGCGTGAGCACCATTCAGGCTCTGACACTACAACAAAGTTGAATTGTGGAAATAAAGCAACAACCTGTACAAATACAGGTCTGGTCTGTGTGGTCCCTGGTGAGGTCACAGCTTAGTGAAGACAATATAAACCCAGGCTCGTAAACAGCCCCACAGGCCCAGGCAAGGATGTATGACTCAACTACAGCTGACACCTTCACTCCTCTTCTTCTCAAGCCTTGTCATTTCACTTCATCTTTTTTTCCACATGACCTTACAACAACATCCTCACTGCAGCCCTTCCGTATGCCATGAATTGACTCATTTTCATTTCCACTTACAGTTTTTATACAAACAAAAGGAAAATCGTAAGTACATTTTTAGCGGACAGGAGAGGATGTAACCTCAGCTATGGGTCTGTAGACTCCTCTACTGGGAGATCCCATCAACGGCATACACACAGAAGAAACAAGAAAACTGTAGAGAGGCTGCTATAGTACAAGTGTTAAAAAGTTCCATGTGGAAATACTTGAATGTGAAAAGTAATTGGTCCAAAGTCAAGGTATACTGAACAGAAAAGACCTACGTCAGTTTCACCAATGTTTAATTATCCTATAAAATTTTTAAGGAATATTTTAGATATGTTAGAAATGTGAAAGGTCAAATAAAAATATCGATCACGGGTATAAATGAGGCATGGAGTTAGCTCTACTGCAGTGGAAATAGCAAAATTAACAGGTGGGGCAACAAAGAATAGGTTTTTAAGGTTCATATGATGATGGCATGACTACATTTTTATTTTCTATTGTTTGATTTTGTTTATTTTACTTATGGATTGTCATAGCATAAAGGAAAAATTAATATTTGGGGGCAGTTGGTGACCCTAATGGTTAGGGAAACAGACTTGGATCCACAAGGTCCCCGGTTCGAATCCCTATAGCGCCAAGTTACTACCGAGGTCCACTGAGCATGGCACTGTCCACAACTCACAGTTCCCCGAGCGCTCAAAGCTCCTTTCCTTTTCTCATTTCCTTAATTCAGAAGTACGAAAACTAAAAGTAAGATATCTGTCAATAATGTAATATATAAATTATATTATGATGGAAGTATGACACGCCACTTGGACATACTTCATCTGAGCATCATAGAGAGATGTCCCATCATCCCCCTCACAGGTCATTATTCCAATTACAGAGTCCGTCAACACAACCCGACTAATAAGTCCCTTCCATACTACGTCACTCGTTACTTACCGTCCTTGCGATGGTAAGTGATCTCCACCTTGCGTTCCTCAGAGCCCAGCAGGGCCTGGGCCACCTGGGCCACAGCATGGCGGCTGGTGAACTGACCATGCAGGAAGTCGCAGGTACATGGCTTCTGCATGACGTCCGGCCTGGAGAAGCCAGTCATCTCACAGAAAGAATCATTGCAGTAGATGATAGCGCAGTTCTGCACACGGGCATTGGCGATGATGAACTTCTTATCTGTGAAGGCACAAACACAGTAGAGAAATAGGTTAGTTCCCTTGCACTATAACTATAAATTGTAACATTTTTTTGGAAAAACCAAATTATAAAATATATTTATATATAATTGATATGTACATAATTAATTTAGATATCTATATATTATATTTATATAAGAATATATACTTTATTCTATAGGTTAGATAAGATTTTTTTTACTTCGCATACCGTATTCACATTAAACAACGTCATCATATTGCTAGATCTATAAAAGAAACCATTCATTTCTTTATCACAAATTCTACACTACTAGCAGTTGGCTGGTAATTTTCTCAACCTGTTAAAATGGTCTATTATGATATTTTAGAAATTCCTGTTTTGGTAAGAACAAACTACAAGTGATGTAGGATCTACATGACTTGTATAAATAAATATAAATAAAATTAGAAAAAAGTGGATAGAAAACATCTTCACCTGCACAAAAAGTATGAGAGATTATGTAGAACTTTGTAAATGCCTGGCTTTACCCTTATAGAAATTAAGAAATACAACGAAAAATAACACAATTATGAAATGCATATGTAGGAGATCTTCTTATATGAAAATATGAGTGAACACATTTACAAATGATCTTATTCATATTATACCTTCACATAAAAGTCTGCTTTTTGGGACATTTAATGTAAAACTAATACTAATACTAATAAACTAATACATTATTAACATTTCAATAAATCACCAAGGAAGATAATGTGCATGTTCCACGTGTCATATTTGTGTTTAAGTGCAAATGTCACCTGTTTTATAGATTTGGAGATAGATAAAAAAAAATCTGAAAGGATTTTAATTCACTCTAAAAAATAGAAATATTGTCAAAACATTAACAGTTCTGAAAGTTAGAAGCAATAGTAGATGTAGGAGCTGTAGAGGAAAACAGTGGTTGAAATAAAAAATATATGGGTTGTAATTTAAAAAAAATACTTTTCAACAGGATTCCATGGGAAACTGAGTAAAACAGCTGTGGATCCGTGAAAAACCGATTGATTCGATTCATGAATTGGCAGCACACGAAGAATCAACGGACGTGAATGGACCTGTGACATGCAGCTGGTCGTAGTGAGTGAAGAGGAGACGGATCAGTTCCTCTGAAAGCTGTTTCAGAAGGATTCCCTAACGCAGAGAAAGGAGCGCTCTCCTCTTCACGCTCACATGGGCGCAGCAGCGGAGACACAAAAGGCAGCACGACACCACACAACACGAGCACATGACTGTCGGAGCTGCACAGATACTCACTCTGCCCTTCGAATTTGCGGATAATCACTCCCAGAAAGGTGTTCTGTGGCGCAACATGACCCCGCCGGACCGGCATGGTTCCCCGGCAACAGTGGGGCGAGCCGGAACCCCAGAAACGCCTCCAGTCAAGTTCAAGCCAGAGGGGCTCGTCGTTTCCTTTGTCACCAGTCAGTCATGCTTGCGGAGAACAAAACCAAAAACAACCCGGAGGGAGGACAGATATGTCACCTCTCCAAACCCGTCTCTGCTTCACCCTCCAACCGAACCCCTCTTTCTCCCTCACTCTAACTCCGCCGCCTCCCCACCGGAGCGCATCACAGAGGCTCAGCCTGCGCTGATCGCCGTGGAGCTGGGAAGAAAGGAGCCACAGAGGAGGAGGTGGTCGTGGACGAGGCGGACGAGATCCTCTGACATCGCACTGCTGCTCCTCGAAAGCAACCGCACCTGAGGCCAAATGAGTCCGACCGCCTGAAGTGGCGAGGGAAGAGGAGTGGATGGATGGATGGATGGAGGAGGTGCGTGGTAGGTAAGGAAGGGAGGGAGGGAGGACTGATGAACTAGGAGGCCAATGGCTGAGAGCTGAGGAAGGGGGAGACACATGGATGCTGTGGCGACGAGAAGAGATAGTAGGGGGAGGCAGGGAGAGGAGAGGGGAGGAGAGGAGAGCATGGTTGGAGATTGAGTGGTGGGATACCTCAGTGAGGGGGGCGCACAGCCCAGTGTTCCTTGATGACGGTTAATATAATGGCCTTGAGTGAACTATAGATCTGCACTATTGGATGTGTTCAAATGTTATGATTTACTTCGTAACCCCATTGTTTTCAGTTGAAATCAGAACATTTCATACTTTGAAATCCACATTTTGACAATTTTTAATCAAAACTCTAGCGTGTAAAATTGTGTAACAGATGCAAGTGGAGTGTCTTCAATAACTAACCTGTTTTTGACTAAATTGACTTATCAGCCGGTTACGTAAAATGTCAAATTTGCAAAACATTGGTGAATTATTCCTTACTTTAAGGAAGGAAAACAAACTCCTTGTCATTGTGTCAATATGTCATGTTCAGAGCACCTCAGTGGTAACTTGGACTCAAACCTTAAACCCTACAGACCCACATCCGCTTCCTTTTCCACTAGGCCACCGCTGCCTCTCTAGCTCACCTCTCTAGCCCTCCTTCTTCTTATCAACACATAATTTCTAACGTTGAAGAGGCTTCACTTCACCTCAGTGGCAACCTGGCAGCTGATAGATTCAAACCTGTAACCCTCCGTACCCAAGTTTGATTCCTTAACCACTAGGCCACCACTGCCCCACCACTGCCCCACCACTTACTTAACTCTGCAACCAGACACAGTGTTTACTACTAATTGTCTGTAGTAGTATTTAAATAACTAACAGCAATTAATGACATGCAAATTTTAATTATATTGCTGCGGTTTACTTTATGTTTAATATTATATTATTATACAACCTGACAGTAAAATGAGTCAGCTGGCACACCAAGAAAGTCTTACAGTTGCCCCAGCTGTCATGCACACCATGGGGTGCATTTTGGCATTACATGAGTCAGAATGGCTTTATTTTTATTTTTTTTTTGTTCTATGTCAAAATAAAAAAAAATGTTATGTATGTGGAACGGCCTCTGAATGCTAGGTTAGGGACAGAAATTAAAATCTTTGGGCAGGCATTAGGAATGTGACCTATATTTTGACAAAAACATGGGCCATAACCACAGTAGCCAACACCAGAAAAAGCCAGTTGCTGTTATTTTTGTTTTATGGCAACAGCAGGGTGTAAAACTCCAAAAATACTGTAAAAAATTTGACGTTATTGTCCAAACAAAAGTGAAGAGTATGATTTACATTTACAGGCCATTCTTCAGTTTCACAGTGACAAGGACTATGATGAAGAGGAATATTCAAACATTTTAGACTGTCCAGTCTGACAGTGTGACGAAAAAAAAAATCATTTATTAGTGGTTTTCCCAGCAGCACTGCTGAAGTGTGCTGACGTCACGGCTGTGTGTGCAGGTGGATCACATGTCTCATTAGAGGAAGAGCCTGTGGCTCTGACTCCACTGAATGGTCCTGTATTAAAAGTCTGAGCAGCTTTGAGTTTCCACTTCACAGTTGGAAGACTTTCCACAGACAGAGAGGAGGAAAGAGGATGAAGAAAGAAGAGGAGCTGACCGTGGTGCTGTAAGGAGAAGCCCCCGAACACCGGTCACACTACTGTTTACATCACATGACTCCATTTGTTATGACTGAGAGAAGAGTTTGGTGAATGTGTTGGGGTTGCTCGTGTCCCCTGGGCCTACATTTTAGTGTGGACATGTAGACTAGCTTAGTCAGCATAAAGACCAGCTGAACCTGGTGCACAATATTTATCTGTTTACCAGACAAATAACGGACCCCAAAAAGGGAAAATTAGAGTTATGTTTACATATTTCTATAGAAGGTGCCATTAGTTCTCTTACGTCAAAAGATTTTTTTTTAAAAGTGTCTTTTTGTGTTAAAAACTGTAGGGCTACAGTTGAAGGAGCATGTCAAACTGCTTTTATCATATTTAAAGGGTCAACTGAGTTTTTCAATCAGTTCAACTGCAATAAAATGAGTCAAATAAAAAATACAGCAAGGAATTAATGTCCTTGCAGCAAGGAATTTAATTATTGTTAATATGGGTGGGATGAGCATGCATTGGCAGAAGTGAACCTGGGGCCAGAAATTGGCAGATATAAATAATAATTAGTAATAATAATTATAATACATTTTATTTATAATGAACAGGGTACATGAACAGGGACATAAAGGCATAAAAACATATTTAATAAAATCACAGTGACTAGATTGGAATTGCGGCTACCGACAATTATATAATTATTACAAAATAAATTGGTGCATTTGCGACACGTTCGTAAACAATCCAAAACTAAACATTGACCAATACAATGGAACCTTTATTTATAATTGTCCGATCCAGTGCAACCCTGTTCATTCAATTGTTGAGAAATAATGTCTCTTCCCTTCATGATTTACTGCCAACACACACACTCATCTCTCATCCAGTGGAGCATCTGTCCTCATCTAACCCCAGTCCCACTCCATCTGGTCCATTTAGAGAAGCATTCACAATACAAACCCAATTTTCTGTGTGTGTTTGTGTGCGTGGTGGCAGGTGGTGCTTTTAAAGACTCTGTTTTGTTCTCAGTAGCTTCTAAGGAACGGCAACGGGCAACTCCTCTGGGCTAACAATTTGGCTTTTATTTTTCAGTCTGAAATAAAATACATACATACAGTATATGTATATATGTACTGTATATATACACTATATATATACACTAAAATGGTCATAGAGGGGGGCGTGAAGTTGAATTTTGACCTGTGATGTTGGTTGATTTAATTGAAGAAGGACAGGAATTATAGCTTTTCTAACTAAAAAACTGAGGATTGTGAATCTTTTTTTCATATATAAGAAGGTAGGTATGACAAAAATTTTGTGCCAATGTTTTGCCGATTTTGTGTTTCCATATATAATCTAAACAGGCCCACCTGTATCCAGGGGCCTGTATATGTATGTTAATGTTGTCTAAATGTATGTTCAGTTGACCTGATGTATTGACTGTTGCCTTCAAAACAAACAGACAAATACTGTATTAAAATGTATATTTTTCTCTCTTTCTTTTCAGTAACATAAAGCACCTGGGAGTTTGTATTGAATCATACTGATCCGAGTTATAATTATTTTATATTTCTATGAATTGTCCCTGAATCGTAGCCCTTATATTGAGATTTGAAGACAAATATTTTGTGAGAAAAATATTTACACCCCTGAAATATATGTTATATTACATACATACATATATATTTATTTAGCTTTATTTAAGCCACATTCTTGAATAATGCAGTGACCTGTGATGTTGGTTGATTTAATTGAAGAAGGACAGGAATTATAGCTTTTCTAACTAAAAAACTGAGGATTGTGAATCTTTTTTTCATATATAAGAAGGTAGGTATGACAAAAATTTTGTGCCAATGTTTTGCCGATTTTGTGTTTCCATATATAATGTAAACAGGCCCACCTGTATCCAGGGGACTGTATTGTTAATGTTGTCTAAATGTATGTTCAGTTGACCTGATGTATTGACTGTTGCCTTCAAAACAAACAGATACTGTATTAAAATGTATATTTTTCTCTCTTTCTTTTCAGTAACATACAGCACCTGGGAGTTTGTATTGAATCACGCTGATCCAAGTTAGACCGTATTGTTTTATATTTCTATGAATTGTCCCTGAATCGTAGCCCTTATATTGAGATTTGAAGACAAATATTTTGTGAGAAAAATATTCACACCCCTGAAATATATGTTATATTATATACATACAGTCCACATTCTTGAACAATGCACACACACTGTATATATATAGTTATTAATAAGTTATTAATAACTTCAGAGTAACCAAGTGGTCAAGACAATGTCTCTAATCTTCACGTCAGTTCAGTATCTGTCCTTGACTATGTCCAGTCCTCGTCATGTCAAGCAGTCAAAGAGCAGTGAAAGTCAAGATCTCTAAATCTTACAGCATATGTTCAGCTATTTCAGGAGCTGAGACTAAAATGTTGCAAACAGAAGAATCACCATAAAGAAGAAGCCATTCTATCTATTTTAGTAGCAAACATGTCTGCTGATATGTCTGTCAGGAGAAAAATCAACTACATTTCAACCTTCACCTGTAGGATCAGTTAATCCCAGCCATGGTCTTAGTTGTTTTACTCATTTTTCACCTAATCTTTTCCGTATGTGGGAATTGTGTTGGATTTAGACCCTAATCCGCAGAAAAGCACAAGGCCAATAACTGCCTAGAGCCAGAATGGTGGTCTATGTTTTTGTTCACTTTAGCTTGTTTTTATGTTTTCTTTGGCATTTGATGCCAATAAATCTGGTGCAGAGTCCAGGAAAAAAAAACAAACATGGTAGTGATTCTTCTAGATCACAATATGTGAAGAAACAAGAGTATGTTTGTCAAAAAGATTAATGCAACAACAATGTTGTGTTGCAACTCTAAAAGTTTTCCTTATTTATTAAAAAAAATGTAATTTTAGGCAATAAACTTTTATCAGCAAAAAGAAATGAAGGGAATTTCAACAAGTATCACTACTCTCTGCTTTACTAACAATAAAGGGAATCATTTTTCTTATTGTATATGCGTAGGCCCAGCCCAGTGTGTATTTATATTTGCCCATAATTAGTCATAATATATGTGTACTAGAGATGGCCCACCATTATTTAGCCCCTATATTGACAGGACTTGTAGTTTTAACAATGTATGTGTCTTGTTACAGTACATACTCTGTAAAAAAAATAAAAATAAAATCTGTACCAATAAACAGATATAAAACAATTATTACAAGATCAACTACAGTGGGCCGCCCTATATGTAGCCCTTATTTACTGGCAAAATTTCTAGTATCAGCGATGTATGCTCTTAATTAATACATAACACATAATACATAAAGTATGTGTTTTGTTGTATTTGTAAAAAAGATTTAAAGTAAAAGGAAATCTTGAAAAACAACAGATAAAGTGACAAGATAAGCAACAAATACCACAGATGTTTTGTTTTATTTCTATTTTAATGTCTGAGGAGTAGGGAAAACATGCGTATTTAAAGTTTTTTTTTTTCAATTAATATTCAATTCAATTAATTAATGATCTGTGACTTCATGACATCATTTACATAAAGTTTGACACCCCTGGTTTGGATATTTTTCATTACATACCTGGAATAAAATGCACATTTCCCACAGTGGTCAATTTTTCAATAAATATTACTCCTGGACTGTGTTTTTAAGGTTACCTTTGGGTTTTCAACTCAAGCTTAATTTAATCCACATTCTTGCAATTATATTGCATATACTCTATCTTATAAATCTCAAGCCACCATTTAAGGTTTTCCAGTGCTGCTCTAAAATGTTCTTCTAAGAAGCAGATGGACAAAGTGGACACGATGGTCCTCGCTGATTA
>JAFBJS010011780.1:0-18614 GCA_016785265.1 Paraplagusia blochii | reverse complement strand
CTGAGGCTTGGGAAAGTAATGAGGATGAGGGCGAAAAGAGACGAAATGTGACGCACGTAACCCCGGAGCCGCAACTCCGGAGCTGCGGGATGCCGACCCTTGTTTTAGGCAATAAAAATATTAAAAATGTTTTATTTTATTGTTACAAGTTTACAATAATCTTGAAATTCTGAATTATATTTTAAAATGTACAAACTAAAATAAAATTTTATTTTAATAAAATAATCATTATTTATTTTCCAAAGTCACAGAGAGCCACATTAGAAGGATGAAAGAGCCACATGTGGCTCCGGAGCCACGGGTTGCCGACCCCTGCTTTAGTGGAACAAGGCATTAAGACGAACAAGGAATTGAAGAAAACAGCAGAGTGGTCTAATATTTTATTTTCCATGACTGTATGTACCAAGCAGATGCAAGAAGTATATCTCATGAATCCAAGCATTATAAGGTACAAAGACCAATACATGACCTAGTTTTCAGAATCACTGTTATGTTCATATTCCTGTTGTTCTTCATTCATTTTCACAAATGAATGAACACAACTAAATCCTAATGTTTGACAGCCATTTTAAAGCATAATATTATTAAATAATTTTAAAAAATAACCAGTTTACAAAAAGTTTACAAAATTCCACTAATGACACAGAGATGAGATAACATTAACAATGATTCACATATATCACTCTGTTCTACCAAAAGTGACTTACAAGGAGGAATAACATTATCAAGCCTGAGGTTCCACAGGGAATTGAGCCGAGGATCCTGTCCTTTCTTCTTCAAAGGCAAATGTGCTACATTCGCTACATTATGGAACCAATGAAAAAATGACCCCAGTTCAGAGTAATGTACATAAAGCAGTATAATTATTATTAGATAAGTTGGATACCATAAAAATCAAACATATTATTTTCCAATGATCAATCAGACAATTTTTAGTCTGATATTAAATTAGATTGATATAAAAAGCTAAATCAACTTTCATCTCTCTATATAATTTCAGATTACAAAGAAACTCCCAAAATCTTGATGACCTCAGGTTTTTCTCCTGATGAAACAAACAAGAAAAAAAGTCACCATCAGCCCAAGGGCCGGCTTGACAACCACGAGAACCACAATTACTGCAGTCTTCTGCATTGACTTCCTGTGAGTTTCTGTAATACAAAATATAATATTTTAAATATTATAATATGATACATATGAATGTAAAATATTACATTAAATATAATCATCCCGCTGTCCAAATAAGTTATTCTGAGCCAAAAAATTTACGATTTATTCACGTCAGCATGTTTTTTCCCGGATATTTATTCATAACTTTGCTTGAGAAAATCAAGGTTCGATAACCATTAAACTGTTTTAGTTTATATTAGACTTATATATTTCAGGATCAGTTCACAGTTACCTTCACTCTTCCGTCTTGTTGCTCGTCCAAATACAATCTGACCATTTTTGGCCACTGCACAGTAGTAACTCTCTGTATCAGAAGAACTGACGTTCTTGCAGAAGTTGTAGAGACAATTCTGAGGAGGAACATCTTCATTCACTTCAGGAGATGTGGGACAAGTTGCCTCTTCAGACTGGGATACAATGGAACATTGTAGATTCAAGGTTTTATTTGGGTCAGGTGGAGGGTCTGTATGGTCATTGTCCTCTGGTCCTGGAATGAACCATAGTTAGATTATCTAGTTAATAGTATTTGTTTAGATTTAGTAAATACATATATTATTTAGCGTTCTGGTTCAGTCATTAAATCAAATTAAAATCTGTCACCATTCGTTTCTATATTTTATTATTTGGTTTTAGGTTTTGGACTTCTTTTGAAATGCACCTATTTTTATTAACCCTGGGAGAAATATGTGTCAGTGATTGTGGCTTTTTTAGTATTAATGCAACTTTTTGACAATTAATAAAATTCATGTACGTGAACCTATTACTTATTATCCTTTCTACCGTCTTTGTTGATTTTAAATATCAATTACTGTCATGTAAATTTTAACCTGAAAAGAACCTTTATTAACCGTTTTCTTGGAAATCATACAAGGATTTTAGATGATTGTAAACGAGAAAAGTTACCTTTAATATCCAGATGTACTCGTTTTAGAAATGCTATTTTATATGTTTCCACTTTTATGCAAAAGTAAATTCCATTATCACTGGACCTGGTTTTCTGAATGTGCAGAAGGAACAGCCCAGGCTCCTGTTTTAGGGTCAAGGTTGGAGAGGGACGAAATTCCATTCCTCTGTCTCTGGAACTTGTTCCTCCCAACACTTCAGGGAAACCTCCAGATATATATTTGACCCAGAATAATGAGTAATAATTATCAGATCCATTGCGGTCACACGTCAACTTCACTTCTTCTCCAACGTCAACAGTTTGTGTCTCAAAGATCAGATCTGCAGGGTGACCTGAAAATCAGACAGACATTATTAACAGAGACAGATAAAATATCAACAAAAATGACCTTGTTATGACTGATTAGTAAAACTGACTTACATCTGACAGTGAGCAGCAAAAGTAAATACAATTTGATCTGCATTTTACCTAAGACCTAAGGGTGGGCGCTACACCAGCATATATGCAGGAACTGTTACAGTGGGTGGTAACTAAATAAGGTCAATCTATTGGCCCTGAGAAGAAAGGAAAAAAAAAAAATTGCCCTCACAGAAACAATGTCCTACATTCAAGGAATGGACATCTGTTAACACCTACTTACTCATGGATGTATAGTTAAACTCATTCAGCAGCTGTCTCTTCTCTTGGTCATTCTTGTTTTTTTTAATGATCCAGGAGAAAACCATAAAGGAATCAGATCAATATTCTTGATTAGATGTTACCATCATGGATTTCAGACTCTGAAATACCTAGGACATAGGTCCTCTTCACCTTCTTGATCTAAACTAACAGAGATCACTATAGCCATTTGTTGGTTGTATAAAAACGGCTTGTTCTGAAGCTTCAGCCAATTCTAGGAAACGGATACGAACAACATAAGTGTGAAAATAAAGTCCATTTCAACGTCACCCAGGAAACTTTGCTCTGACTGCTGCTCCGTGTGTGTGTGTGTTAAAACCACTGATGTTCACTCCTGTTCAGGCCACACGTGGTACTAAAGTTTAAGTCACCGGCCAGATCAGGATCAGAAAGATTGAATATTTGTATAATAGGGTAAATCAGTGCTAGCCAATCTGTTTCTGTTACGCCCCCCCCAGCAAGAAGAAAACAATTTGTGCCCCACCACCTACTCTAAATAAGGGCATTTGTCTATAAAATAGTTCTAGGTACACCTCTGCATAACATCGTATCCTTGTTAACATAAAGAAACAAAAAAAAAGAGATAAAGTTTAACACACAAGGATGTGCCATTACACTTTATTGGCCTAAACATACACATTTATTTATGAATATTTTAAATAAAATTGCACTTTTTTATTTTTCTCATTAATATATTTTTTTTTTATACAAAATTTATAAATATTATTATCCAATCATATTTCAGCTAACCAGAACTCCATGAACTCTGCCAGAATCAGATGCAGCTTTCTGCATTAGCCTCTGTGTCCATCGAAAAGACTTGCTAATGGATCTGAAACGCAAAAAATAAATTGTTCGACAGAACCACAAGATTTCCAAAGAAAGAAATTTATCACCACCTCGTTATTTTTTTTAATAACAAGGTGGTGAGTGCAAAACATTTCATTTGTATTTTTCAATAGGCCTTTGTCATTGTTATTAGTTGTTAAGTTATTTGTAACAAATTTAAATGAAAGAAAATGTGGTGCGAATTTATTCAGAAGTTTTGTAAATTGGACTTTATTGAAGTTCCAGAGAACAATTTACATGTTTGTGACTGCACTCACTTAATCTCCATACAAACCTCAGCATTAAGCATCACCTTTGTCAAACCTCCCGCTGTACACTTTCGCACTTTGACAACCCATGGGCTAATGTGTTGGTTCATAGGATTTTTCAAAATGTTGCTGTGCCGGGAATCAAACCCTGCAACCTAGTGGGGACGAAACAAATCAACAACCACTTTGCCACTGACACTGTTTAGAGTCCAAAAATACTAAGAATAATTGATTTCAATTGCTCTGGACATTACGTGTTGCTTGATGAGCCTATAATAAGGGTAATATAACGTATCGCGTATACGTGATCCCATGTAAAACAACAGCTATGTCCTAAAATATGCAACAAGGTGTCACGATGAAGGCAAATATATTGACGCGTGACCATCAGGGAGCCGCTGGTTTTTACTCATTATTCTGGATCAGACTGGTTTCTGGAGGTTTTCCTGAAGTTTTGAGCGGAATAATTTCTTACGATGGAAGTGTGTCTGAAGTTCCAGGAACCTTCCTTCTGAAAATTAAACAAACCAAGTGTAGTGATAATGGAATTTACTTGTGCATAAAAGTGCGACACTTGGAAATGACATTTTTGAAAGGAGTTTATTTAGACATTGAAGGTAACAATCTTTTTTTCCTCATCTCCATCACTGATCATCTGAATGATTTATCCCAATTCTCTTCTAATACAATGATGCAATTTCAAGGAAAATATTTTGAGAACCGAAGACCAAAAAACTAAACTTGTAATTTGAACTTTAAATTAATTAACATTTGATTAAAATACGTTATGTTATATTAAAACACCAGAAACACTGACAAATATTTCACATAGGGATAAAATTAAAAGTCAGTTCCATCAGAAATAACCTAAAACCCAAAGGAGAAGTGTGTGAAGTTAAGGATTGTGCTGCACCCCACTGGGATGGACATTGTAAGAACAGACAATATAATTATACAGGTAGTGCAGATGTTTGGTTCTAAAGTTAAAAAAAAAAACATAGAATTTAGAACTAAAATTCATAAACAATTGAACCAGAACATTCATAAATGCTCCTAAATAGATTTTACCAGATAATTCAATTTGGTTTCATTTTCAGAAACAGAGGACAACGGCCATACAGACCCTGCACCTGGTCCAAAAGAACCCTTGAATCTACAGTAGTCCATTATTTCCAACTCAGAGACAATCCTGTCCCAGAATTCCAAGTGTCCACTGGTTCAGAGGTGGATCTCCTGGAGCTCGTCCTAGTTTTGTTTATGTTCCTGGAGGCAGCAGTGAAGAATGTGGAAACACAGTGGATGAAGATGATCCTCCTCAGAAATGTCTCTACAACTTCTGTAAGGACGTCGGTTCTTCTGATACAGAGAGTTACTACTGTGCTGTGGCCACATGTGGACAGATTTTATTTGGACGAGCGATAAGACAGGACAACGAAGGTAAGTGTGAACTGATGGACTGGATTGTCTTACAGTGAGAAAACCCCCCATGTCCATTTATGTATAAATCCAGAAATGATATAACGGTTTTACCTCCAAATGTCCAGGAAGGTGTTGTTGGGCCGAAGAACTGGAGCAGTGAGTCATGAAGAGTGGAACCGGTGACGTGGTATGGCTTCTCCAGAGGCGATCCAGACAAAGGCCGGGCAAAATCACGCTCCCATGCTCTCACACCAAGAGTATGGGGTCCAAACCGAATGAGTCTCTAGTGTCCAACTCACTGACTGTATTAGTCAATGAAAAAGTCCAAACTGAAGGAGACTCTGAAAAAGTCCAAACTGAAGGAAACTCTGGTCAACCTCATTGGCTGTATTAGTCAATGAAAACAATTTGGCTTAGCTGTGGGGCTTAGCACAAAATAGCTAACGGTAGCTCCGGGCTGGAACTCTTTAACCGGTTTCACCTCCCATTGTCTCTCTTCCCATCTTTTCCCATCCTCCTTTGCTCTTTCCCTCCAGTCCTTTTAAAAACAAACCAACCAATCACACGCATCCATACGCTCACTTCCTGCCTACGCCTACACATGGCAGCTGAACCAATGAATTATCAGACTGTTAACTTCCCATGAGTTTTTCAAAGTAAAATAAAATATTCTAGAATGCTAATTAAACGTATTTTATTATTTATTTAGAAATTATTATTTTTAACAAGGTTACATTTGTGTATATCCAATTAAACTAATCTAGTCTAACTGGACGGTTATTGAACATGGACCTTTCAAGCAAATTTATGAATATAAGAATGTAATAATAAATGTCTGGGTGAACAATGCTAGTGTGAACTCTCTTTAGTGCCGTTTGTTGACAGTGGAATCAAAAGTTCTAAGTTCCCTGTTTTAGTTCATCACAAGTGTTTATAATACCATTTGATATTTTTCATAAATATTTCTAACTATTACATTTTGTAATTCAGATGCTAAGATGAAGCTTCTGGACTGATGGTGACTTCTTTTCTTGTTTGTTTCATCAGGATGAAAACCTAAATTCGTGAAGGTATTGGCAGTTTCTTTGTGATCTGAAATCATATAACGGAGACATTGAATTTATTTCGCTTTTTCCCTCTTTTTTTCCAACTGCAGGTTACAGCCAGAAGTCAAAAGGTGAAGTTCATCAGTAGTTTTCATACTGCATTTTAATAGAATTAACCGACTTTGATTCAATATTAGAACCATGTCTAATAGAACCATGTCCTGAATCCTTACATTCAGCACAACCTAATGTTTGTTAATATTAATCATCCCTGTCTGTAATATTTGATAAATCTCTATGTCATTTAATATAATCTAAACTATGTGGCATTTGTTTAATTTTGTTACCTTTTTTTGCTTACATTTTGTGTTTATTTAGTGGAATTTAGAGTTGAGGAAACAGCCTTAGGTCCTATCCTCCTAAGGCTGAGTGGCCGCACTGTCTCTTATACACATCTGAACAGTATGTTTCACATGAGAGGCTAATGGCTGGTGTGACTTTAAGTCCTGTAGCTGTGGTATTTGTCTGAAGGATTTTTCAACACTTTCAGTACTTTTTGACACGGTATAGATGTGTATAAGAGACAGCGTTACAGGAGCATGGCCAAAACCAAATTAGTTAATTCATTAGACCTGTTTTGGGCAAATCAATAATAGGCAAAAAAAATTATGTTTGGAGGGTTTATAAATAACCTTAAGAATACCTCAAAAGTCGGAATTTCAAAATAATGACATTTCAAAGAATTTTGATAGAATTTGATTTGTACATTCCAGGACCAGAGGACAACACTGATGCAACCCTTTCACCTGGTCCAAAAGAACCCTTCAATATGCAGTGTTCCATTAATTTAGGCTCCAAGAAGAAATCCTGTCCCAGAATACCCTGTTGGCACTGGTTCAGAGGTGGTTCTCCTAAAGCTCTTTCTAGTTTTGT
This sequence comes from Paraplagusia blochii, assembly GCA_016785265.1. Taxonomy (NCBI): domain Eukaryota; kingdom Metazoa; phylum Chordata; class Actinopteri; order Pleuronectiformes; family Cynoglossidae; genus Paraplagusia; species Paraplagusia blochii. Next base: position 11,367 of record JAFBJS010011780.1, on the reverse strand, counting down.
ATATGTTCCTGGAGAATGTGGAAACAACACAGTGGATGAAGATGTTCCTCCTCAGAAATGTCTCTACAACTTCTGTAAGAACGTCAGTTCTTCTGATACAGAGAGTTACTACTGTGCTGTGGCCACATGTGGACAGATTTTATTTGGACGAGCAACAAGACAGAACAATGAAGGTAACTTTAAATTGAAGGACAGTTTTTTTTATTATGAAAAATGTCCATGTCCATATATATATATATAGATCTAATTAAACTATTTTAATTTTTATTGAAAATTAACCTTTCAAACTAAGTTTAGACAGCTATGGTTAAATGTCTCATTGAAAAATGCTGATGTGAATCAACACAGACATAGTTTAAATTTTAGGAGCAGACCAACTTATTTGGACAGTGGGATTTTTATTTAATGTGTGATATTTTACTTATTAATTTTAACTATTATATTTTGTGTTTCAGTAGACAAGAGGACGCCCGTGTGGAAGAATACAGTACTTCTGGTTCTCATTGTTGTCAAGCCGGCCCTTGGACTGATGGTGACTTCTTTTCTTGTTTGTTTCATCAGGATGAAAACCTAAATTCGTGAAGGTATTGGCAGTTTCTTTGTGATCTGAAATCATATAACGGAGACGTTGAATTTATTTCGCTTTTTCCCTCTTTTTTTCCAACTGCAGGTTACAGCCAGAAGTCAAAAGGTGAAGTTCATCAGTAGTTTTCATACTGCATTTTAATAGAATTAACCGACTTTGATTCAATAATAGAACCATGTCTAATAAAACCATATCCTGAATCCTTACATTCAGCACAACCTAGTGTTTGTTAATATTAATCATCCCTGTCTGTAACATTTGATAAACCTCTATGTCATTTAATATAATCTAAACTATGTGGCATTTGTTTAATTTTGTTACCTTTTTTTGCTAACATTTTCTGTTTATTTAGTGGAATTTAGAGTTGAGGAAACAGCCTTAGGTCCTAAACAAAACAAAAAAAAAAACTTGTGGATAAAGTCAGAGAAAAGAATCCTAAGTCAGTATTTTAGCAGTGTTTTATGAGACACACTTCCTGTATCTGCATCAATGAGAGCGGGGTAGTGAGGGCTGAGCTGTGGCAGGAAGAGCAGACAAGTGGTTGAGTCTGATGCTTCACTGGGCAGAGAGCAGTAATGATGATCAGGCCTCTTTCTATAGCAGTAGGAGCCTGGACCACAATAGAGAGAGAGGAGGAGAGAGACTGACAACTGAGAATGACAGAAGAAAACCAGCAAAGAGCAAATAAGACCAGTGATGTATGAAACCAGTCCCGCTGAGGTTCAGAACTAAATACACAGGGAAAAAGTGACCGTGACCCATGTGTTGTGTTCAGGGAACCCACTATAGTTTTACAGCATCATAAATGCTTTCTTCACACATTGTCCACTCATGATGATCAAACTGAAGTCCCACCCAAGACACCATTTCTTTGTCACCTTTCTATCTGCTGAAGCAGTGAGAAACTAAAGCTGTGACTCTTGACACCTCACAGCTCAACACAGGGCTGAGACGACTTCAAACTGTTTTCTTGTCTCATGTTCATTGGTCAAAGTCATGTGGTTCATCTACAATGGTGTGGAGCTTCAGTCAGAGTGAAGAAAATGCACCCACCACAGTAGAGCTGCTGTTTGTGGTTTGACCTGTTTTCCATTACATACTCGCTTCAAGTACGTAAAATAAAGAGAACATCAACTGATGAAACCTTTGATACTCTGTTGATCGATAGAGAAATATTTTATACATATAATACAAAATAATGTATAGTTTATTTGTGGAATCATTTGTGGCCAACTCTTAATTAATTGAAATGATCAAAAACATCCTGCACATGACCAAGACCCCTTTTGGGTAGGGACAGTGTTAAGTGAAACCTCAAGGGTTAGTTGGAAGTCATACATTATACATATTACTATAAAAGTAACGTAGTTATTCCCATCACTGCAGAAGACAGTTGGTTTGGTATAGGAGCTAAGAAGACTTTCTTCAGTTCATGAACCTGGAAACATCATCATCCAGAAGATGAGGTGGAGTAAGACACCATCCTTTATCCACCTGCATTGATTTCCTTAGTTCTCTGAGAGAAACCTACATTCTAACAAACTTAACTACAAATTAACCACCTCAATTGTTTTACTACAACAGGCCTGGTTTCATGGTTTCACACACACACAGTCCAGTTCTCCTCTACTTGTGGAGCCTGGGAGATCATCTGAGCAATGGGAGCAGTTTAAAAGCCACAAGTTTCCTTTAGTTAGTGTTTAAACAACCCAATAATTGAAACTATGCTTCTGTAATGGACAAAGTCAATCTGGGTTTCATCGTCTCTGTCTTTGTGTGATCTGGCTTCTCTTGAAAACACACATAAAATGGCAGAATCAGAGAAGACCAATGAGACTCAAGCTCAAGACTTTCACGCACAGTATTTCCAGCCTTGTCTTGAATCTTCAGATTCATAGACAAAGAAATTACACATTAAGGAACAACTTTCTCTGTCTGTTTTGTTCCATGTGTTTAGCTCTCGGTTCTGTCCTCAGCACCAATATAATAATCTTATTCAGTCACCACTCACTTGTTACAATTACTGTATATAAAGGTAATTCAACAACTGTTGGCTAATGTAACTACGAGGGTCAAAGTCAAAGAAAGATGAAGATCATATTTGTTACAGTAGTTTCCTGTAAAATGACCAGGTCTAGTTGATCATTCTGAGAGCTTCTTTCTGGTAATCCTTCATCTTCAACAATCTTCATCAGTCTACAGTCCCTCACAATGTATTAGACAGTGGTCTCAGTCAGCTCGTCAGCCATAACCACTTCCTGTTCCTCCCCCCACTTGATCTTCTGCTCTGTCTTCATCCTCTTCCTTCTTCTCACCTCCATTTTCAACATGCACACTACCATTCTATGCTGTTTGGCTACATTCTCTCCTGCCACCACTTTACAGTCTTTAATCTCCCTCAGATTACCTCTTCTGCACAGAATATAATCTGCCTGAGTGGACCTGTCTGTGCTCCTCTCTCTTTTGGAAATAGGCGTTTACCACGGCCATTTCCATTCTCTTTGAAAAATCTACCGCTGCCTGTCCTTCAAAGTTTGTATCCTTAACTCCAAACCTGCCTATCACCTCATCACCTCCAAAATTAGTTACTTCGAGAGCAACTGTACATAGTAGGTTTCTTGAAGACGTTTCACCTCTCATCCACAAGGCTTCTTCAGTTCTAACCGGCTACAGGGGAGACCTGGTATTTAACCTCAAACGAGGCTGCATACCTGTGAAAGGGGGGTTGTTGTAGAACAAAAGGCTGTAGGAGGGATGTGGGGTTACAGGGTGATGTGTCACACCCTGTACAAGACGAGCTGTGTGTTGAGTTAGAGGTGGGAAAGGAGGAGTGGGGGGTAGTGTTGCCCTGGTCCGATCACCAGAGAATTTTCTGGGAAGAGAATTCAAAACAACTTTATGAGGGGATGAAAGATTGTGTCTTAGTCCTCCTCCTCTATTGAGAGAAGGTTTCTCCAGGTTGACGTAGATGGCTTCCTTCACTCCTCTTTCAAACCATCTGTCTTCTCTGGCCAGGATTTGGACATCTTCATCAACAAAACTGTGTCCCTTCTCTTCCAGAGTCCTGTCCTGATGAGTTGGGTCTTCTGTGTTTTTGCATACGTTTGTACAGTGGTTGTTTAGTTTCACCAATGTAGAGGTCAGGGCAGTCCTCTTTGCACTGTACTGCGTATACAACATTGCTCTGTTGGCGATGCGGTATTTTGTCTTTACCCCACCTCCCTTCCACCTCCCTCTTATAGCCTTTTGTTCTACAACAACCCCCCTTTCACAGGTATGCAGCCTCATTTGAGGTTAAATACCAGGTCTCCCCTGTAGTCGGTTAGAACTGAAGAAACCTCTGAGATGAGAGGTGAAGCATCTTCAAGAAACCTACTATGTACAGTTGCCCTCGAAGTAACTAATTTTGGATTGAATTACCTGGATGACTGAGAATCTACACAGACCTCATCACCTCCATTCCCTTCTCCTACATGGCCATTGAAACCTGCTCCAATCACCACTCTCTCTACCCTGGGAATGCTCTGTGGTCGTTGTTAACCCGGGCTCCGACCGATCCAGTATGGAAATCATTCTGTTGACTTGCATCAATTGGCCAAAGTTTTATGCCAGATGTCCTTCCTGACACAACCCACACTAATCATCTGGCCTTGGGACTGACAATAAAAAAAAAAAACACTGGCTTGTGTTCTTTAGTGTCTGGTTGGTCTAAATGGGACATCACTGACTTTATTTGAAGGTGTCCAACTGACTCTACAATCTGGTCACATTGTATTTGTGAGTCACTTCTCATTTATAATATACAAATATTATATTTGTGTCTGTGCTTCATTAGCAGATGACTGATGATGCTTTGTAAGACATGACAACAACATTGTCTCATGTCAGCTATAGGTGGTTAGAAAAGTGGAACTGACCCAGATACGTATATTTGGCTTCATCATGACACCTCATTGGTTAGGGTTAGATCTAGAGTGAACAGCAGTGGTTTTCAATGATTTGTACAGAGAGAGTAAACTGAAGTCAGTGTAGTTTTCCTGGTTAAGGTTGAAGAGAACCCAACTCAAGTCTAAGGTTTCCAACCTTTTCCGACCAGCTTATATACAACCATCCTGGATCTATCTGTAGGTTTATTATCAAGATTGAAATTTTCCAAAGGGGAATTTCATTGAACTGATAAATCTGCTGAACTGTTAACCTTGCTTAACTTACAAAGGGCTGTATTTAACTATTGTTTCATCTTTTCTAATCTCTTGTTAATCATTTGTTGACTGCAAAAGGCTTCCATCCAATTACTACTTATTCTGTAAAGTCATGATGGTGTAGTGGTATCCCCACCTCTCTGTAGCTAAACCCCACTTTTCCTGTATCACAGGGTATTTTATTGACTAGTTTAACTCCAATATATTAGGACGGTTACTCTGTACTTCAGAAATCAAAATATTTTATTTGAATTGTTCCCGGGAAGTTATCAATTATTTGTCCTTATAATGATTATGAGAAAATACTCAACTACTGAATCTTCATAAGCTGCCGTCCACCTTTATGCTGTGTTTATAGTGTGCAGTGTAAAACCAAATTACGTTTATAAAACATTTTGTAATTGTAGGCCACTTTGATTGCAATGCCTGTTGATCTGATGATGAACTTTCAGAACAGAAAACCACAGTATAAAAGAACAAAAGGAGAATTTCTCAGCATCTTCTTTCATATCTGAAGGTTTGACTTTTTTGTGACCCTAAGCAGCCAATCAGATCATCTTCATCTTAATACCGCCCTCTACTTCCCATTATATATCTAGCAGAGCTTTACATCGCAAAATATCTTTCAAACAACAATGTTAATCATTTCCAGTTTAGTTCTGTGGCTCATCTCTCAATGTAAGTCAAACCTTCACTGTCAGATGTAACTCACTGTGTGTTTCACTAATCTGTAATTTATCTGTTTCTGTTAATGATGTCTGTCTGATTTTAGGTCACTCTGCAGATCCGATCTTTGAGACCAAAACTGTTGTAGTTGGAGAAGAATTCAAGTTAACATGTGACGGTCACGGACCCTCTACTTTTTACTCATTATCCTGGATTAGACTGGTTTCTGGAGGTTTCCCTGAAGTTTTGAGCGAAACAAGTTCCTATGATGGAAGTGTGCCTGAAGTGCCTGGACTCTTTCTTCTGCAAATTAAACAAACCAAATTCAGCGATAATGGAATTTACTTGTGCATAAAAGTGAAATTCTTGAAAGTTATATTTTTGAAAGGAGTTTATCTGCACATCAAAGGTAACATCTAACTTTTTTTTCCTTGCAGTCATTCACCATCTTTGAATGATTTATCACGATTCCTTCCTTAGGTTATGGAGCCGATTCTATCAGGAAAACATTCACAATATGTTAACGTTACAAATTAATTCCAGATGCAATACATTTCTTAAAGAACTCTGACACCAATAACTTTAACTTTCGGGCAATGAATTTTCTTTCACCGCCAATACAATAATCTTTAATCTTTTGGCCTGGCACTATATTATTTCCCTCCTAACACAAATGTCAAGTGTTGCCTAAGCCAAAACCTCACACTAAGTGATAAATTAAGAAAACAAAAATCTATTGAAATCAGTTACCGGTGGAGCAAAACATTCATAAATGCTTCCCACATAATCTAACTTATGGTTGTATCTTCCAGAACCAGAGGACAATGTCCCTACAGACCATAAACCACCTGCTCCAAAAGAACCCTTGAATCTACAGTGTTCCATTGTTTCCAACTCTGAGAAGGAATTCTGTCCCAGAATTCCCAGTGTCCACTGGTTCAGAGGTGGATCTCCTGAAGCTCGTCCTAGTTTTGTTTATGTCCCTGGAGGCAGCAGTGAAGAATGTGGAAACAACACAGTGGATGAAGATGATCCTCCTCAGAAATGTCTCTACAACTTCCCTGAGGACGTCAGTTCTTCTGATACAGAGAGTTACTACTGTGCTGTGGCCACATGTGGACAGATTTTATTTGGACAAGCAACAAGACACAACGAAGGTAACTGTGAACTGATGGACAGGATTGACTGACCAGTATTTATGTTACATTTTAGAAAATGACACTTGTTTTTATAATGATGAGACTTTTAAAACTGGAATTGTGAAATTGTAAAAGAGTAAATAATCTATAAGTAATTTGAAGAATTTTGCTAGTCATTTGTATGATCCTACATTGCTAACCGTATTTTAAAAATGTAGGATTGAAATACATATCTCCTCATGATCACACGTGTTGTATTCTCATTGATTTCAGAACTTAAACAAAAGACAAACACTCTTCAATATATCTTGGTTGCTACAAACTCTATCAATCTACTGGTGATTTTTTTCCTAATTTACTTCATTTGGAAGAACATGTATAAACAGCACCAAGGTATGGTCAGTTCCTTATCAATCTGTCAACTCTGTAATTCAAAAATCTTTATTTAATTAATGCAATTCCTAATGCTAAAAAAAAAACAATCCCTGTCTCTCTCTTGTCTCTGATTTCTTTTAAAGTTCTGTCGGCTGAAGGAGTCTACAGTAGGCAGCAATATCAACAGGTCAGAATCATATATATACTGTATATATGTGTGTGTTTGTATATATATATATATATATATATATATATACATATACGTATGTACATATCTCATGAGTGCAAACATTTGGCTGCTAATGGGACTGTTTTCCTCATTTCCTTAGACTGAGGACTCATTAGTTTATTGCTCACCACGCTTCAGCAGCAGGAATGAACTTAAAGAAAGACAGTTGGAAGAAGAGACCGTCTATTCTAATGTCAAGACTACTTCAAGAAAATAATCCTAGGCTGATGAAACAACTTCCAGGCGACATGATTCATTGCAAATGCATTTGTTAAAAAAAAAATATTCTTTGTCACTGCACAAAATATAACAAAATTAAAGTGCAAAACCCTGATTTTTACTCATTCAAAAAACATAATATTATCACATTTAACGAGTTAAGTCTCTTGGATGAGAGGTGAAACGTCCAAAAACTGAATGTCCACTTGCCTAACTTAACTCTTTAACCTTTACCATGACCTGGATAACTGAGAACCTTAATCGACAACATTATCACAGAGTCCTTTAGCTGTCCTCAGGGTTCTACTGCTTTTGGGTAAAAAGTGATTCTTTGTGATTTTAGTCGTTTTGTCCGTGCTTTAACACTGGAATACCGTGTTGATGCCCTTTCTTTTGGCTGCTGTATTGCTCAGCTGATCCATTTTCACCAGCTCGGTGGTCTGTCAAACCTTTGTCCCAGAATGCCTATTTACGGTCATTTTGACTCTTCAAATTGAAATACAAAACTATCTGAAACCAAATCATCAAATTCTTTAATAAATTAGGTTAATATAAATAAAGGTAAAGGTTAATAAAGGTTAATATTGTTACTATGTTTTTTTTTTTTTAAATAACAAAATAACACAGAAATATACCTAAATCTCATTGCACCATACTGCAAGCTTTTCTAGCTATAAAACTTCCTCCAGCTCATCGAGAAGTATCCCGACACCTTCCCAGGCCAGCCGGGTAACCTAGTTGCTCCAGCATATCTCGGAACCCGTGGAACCCCAAACCACCTCAAGTGACTCCTTTTGATGTGAAAGAGCAGTGGCACAACCATGAGCTCGTCCTGGTTGAAAGACCTCTTCAGCTTATCTCTTAGGGTAGAGCTCTGCCGCACTACAGAAAAAGTCAATTTCAGTTGCTTGATGCATAGTATGCCATTTATACACAGTAGAAATCTGTTCTGAACCCTGAAGTGCCATTGGTGTTGCTAATGTTTTAAGAGTTGAGAGTCATTTCATTCCTCAACTGAATGATTTAGGATCTTCACAGATGTGATTCATTTTGTTTTTGTGTGTTTTCCAGTAGCAGGTTTGTGGCAAGCAGCCCATGGTTCGTGGTCAGTTGCTTTTTGAGCTCCTGTGTGTTCTGTATTGCTTCTATTACTGATTATAGCATGTAAGAACAAAACAATGTGTTTTTTTTATTACAGCAATGTCAATTGTGTTATAAAAACACATCATTATTTTACTCTGTTTAACAGCCTGGTGTATTATTGTTTCTTCCACTTCTGCTAGTTTCCCTTCCTCTGACGAGTCTTTTGTGTGCACTGCTGAAGAAACATCTGGAGCATTGTATTCACCAGTGGACTCAGACATCAATTCGTCTGAAATGGCTGCGTTTGACTTGTCAGTGGCCTGTTCTGACAGAGCTCCAAGGCTTGGGCAACAATCAACTTTCTAATCCAGCCTGCCATTTCAGTAACTATAGTTCTAAGACGTCTGATAAGTTGAAGGCAATAAATCAACTAAAAGGCATCATTCGCTGAACATGAAATACTACAGTTGTAAAATTAGGGTAAAATCAATTAAAAATTCCTTTTATTTTGTCTGATAAGCTTCGGTTTCCTGCTTCCCACTACCATCAATGCCAATAGGTGTGGTTGTCTAAACAGGACATGCCCTTCCAGAGAGACAGCCATATGATGGTCCCTCACTTCTTTCACAAATTGAAATCATCACTGATTAATCTGCAGACTACCTTAAACTCATGGCGTCCCTTGAGATTATTTTTATCACATATGTTTCCTTATTTAGGTTCCAGCCAATCCCTCTCATTTATGGGCCAGAGGAACACTCCAGAATAAGAACAGGGTGATCCCTTAACTTATTCTGGAAAACATTTGGAATACTCGCCATGTTAGGAACTGACTTTTTGTTGCTGTATGCTACTTAGTAGTTGGAGTCGCTGTTCAGTTTTTTTGGAAAGACGTTTTTGGAGAAAGGAAACTATTCTTCAGGGAGACCTCATTCTCACTGGAGCACTGCTGGGTCATACGTCGAACTCTGTCTGTCTTGTTTCATCTGTTCAGCATTTGACCTCCCACCCCCCATTCTTAGGGCCAATAAATAAACTTTATTTAGGTCCCACCCCCTTCTTAAAAAGACTGTATATAAAGGTGAACCAACCACTGTCTGTCACTGTAGATGACATCTTCAATTTGCTGATGCTGGAAAATGCTGATCCAATTAAATCTACTTCTGTTACTCACTGTCAGATGTAAGTTACTGTCTGTTTTACTAATCAGTCATATTTAGATACTTTCTGTTGATTTTTTTGTCCGTCTCTGTTAATAATGTCTGATTGTAGGTCAAACTACAGATCCGATATTTGAAACTAAATCCGTCGTCGTTGGAGATGAAATCAGGTTGACATGTGATCGTCAGGAATCAAGTCTCATTTACACATTATTCTGGATGAAATTTGTTTCTGGAGGATTTCCTGAAATGTTGGGAGCAACAAAATCTTTTGACGGAACAAAGTTTGATCGTCAAACTCCTCACTTGACCCTCAAACAGGAACCTGGAATCTTTTCTTTGTACATAAAACAAGCTCAGTTCAGTGACAGTGGAATTTACTTCTGCATGAAAGATGAATATCTTCACATGGATATCACCTTTTTGAAAGGAATTTATCTGGACATTAAAGGTAACTTTGACTAAGTATTTATGATATTAATTCACTATCTTTGAATGACTTATGGCAGTTCTCTCTACAGCAGTAGGTTAGGGTTTTATAAAATAAAGGTGTTATAAAGGGATTTGAATAAACACTATGTCTTACGGAACTAAAAAAGGGGTTAAAACAAAAAACAGTTCCCTATAATGACAAGCAATATCAAATGTACAATAAAATAAATTAAATCCTTAAACCAGATAATCTAATTTTGGTTTGGACATTCCAGAACCAGAAGACAATGACTATACAGACCCTCCACCTGCTCCAGAAGAACCCTTGAATCTACAGTGTTCCATTGTTTCCAACTCTGAGAAGGAATCCTGTCCCAGAATTCCCAGTGTCCACTGGTTCAGAGGTGGATCTCCTGGAACTCGTCCTAGTTTTGTTTATGTTCCTGGAGGCAGCAGTGAAGAATGTGGAAATAACACAGTGAATGAAGATGTTCCTACTCAGAAATGTCTCTACAACTTCTGTAAGGACGTCAGTTCTTCTGATACAGAGAGTTACTACTGTGCTGTGGCCACATGTGGACAGATTTTATTCGGACGAGCAACAAGACAGGACAGTGAAGGTAACTGTGAACTGATGTCTTTGTTTGTCTGGATATGTGTGTTTTACACATATACTGTATTATATGTGTGTAACTAAAACAAATTATATTCTAAATACAATTCAATTGTGGTCAAACATTAATCTTTCATTTCCATCAGTCCAATTGAAGAAAATTTCAGAAAAGCAACAAACATTTCTGTGAAATTAAAAGTGATTCTCACAGCTTGATCAGTTATTTTCCTTTCTTTTCCCCAGAACTTTACAAGCGTCTTCAACAGGAGGCTACTTTTCTGAAATGTATCTTGGCTGCCTTGAGTACAATTGGTCTGATGGTGATTTCCCTCCTTGTTTATTATCTCCTGAAGAGGAGGCGTAAATGTCACCAAGGTATCAACAGTTTCATACTAATTTGTCAATTCCATTATTTCCCAAAATCAATTATTTTGTCTGGTTTAACCCTTTATTTTAAAGATTCACAGGCAGAAGGAGCCAACAGTGAACGACCAAGTCAGCAGGTGAGAGTTATATTTCGATTTATGTGACCACTGTAGAAATGCATGTAGATTTTTTTTTTAAACTGCATTTTTACCTCTTTAGAAAATTAATTTTTCTTTGCATTTCCTCAGGTGGAGGGATCACTGATTTATTGTTCACCACGCCTCAGCAGCAGGAATG
>JAFBJS010011778.1:0-58540 GCA_016785265.1 Paraplagusia blochii | reverse complement strand
GAAACCTGTCAAGCAACCCGCATCATTCACGCAAGTATCGTAAGCCACATTTTAAGGTCTAATGCTGACTTATATTTCAATTGGATTCAGAGATAATCGGTTTTTTTTTTTTTTAAATTCATCAATTTTAAGGATTTAATTGCCAAGTACCCACATCACATCTACAAACTCACATATATACTGTTTGGACTGAAGAAATTCCATGTACATATTGAGAATATACATACAATCCAACATAATGTATTAGAAAAGATGCAAAAAAGAGAAAGGAATATGTCATTATTATATTCATCATTTTTTTTACTGAAGAATACATGCAGATCACAGACAAATATAGAAATAACTGAGGAATTTCACCAATGAAAAACATTTGTTCAGAATAATATCCTTGGTATGGAAAGCATATTTTCATACATATTTTTCCAATTGAAATAAATATTTTAAAGCACAGGGACAAAGAAAAATGTAAATTTAAAGTGTTCAGGCACATCTCAGAATCACATGACTTTATTTGTTACAGAAAATATATATTTTTTTAAATAAATAAGCAGATGAAACCACTGTGTGAAAGGCTAATGCTTTAAACTGGTGAATCACAACAATCTCAACACAGTTCTCACGATCTTCACACAAACAAAACGCAACTCGTCCCCAGGGTGGTGACACGTAGGCCGGGTTCAAGGATCCCCCAACGCTTGAGTCTAGTCCTTGTAGTGTGTGTGCTTTTTTTTTTTTACCCTATTGTCAGAGTCTCTTGGGATCTAAGATAGGCCCTGTTTAAAAATAGAAGAGAGAATATTACATGTAACTCTCTGGAGCCTATTTTACTGAGCGTTTTCTTTAATTTATTCATTGAAGATGGGGAGGATTCATGCTCCGAGCATGCTGTTTTTAAATGCTTCCCTCTCTCATGCTTTGTCAAGTGTTTTCAATGAGAACTGTGTTGGTTTGTTCCACCCCAGGATAAATTTGCACCATTTTTACATCGGTGAAATTTTCACAGAAAGCAGGAAATAAATGATTAGATCCTAAAAGATGTTAACAAGTGATAATGGTTCAACACTCCATTATGACCAAATCCCACTCTTTTACATTACATTCAAGCACTTGTTCATCAAGTCCTAGTGTGAGTGAAAGAGCCCTGCATTCCGACACATGCAAATTTTAAGAGTCAGACCTTTACCTTTTCTGGTTCTACTGTAGGGACAGGAAGTGGGGACATCAGTTCGTCATCCTTGTCGGAACAAGAGCAGGGATATAATGATGCATGATGGAAATAGTTCTCTAAAAATGTTCAGGATGCCAGTGAACATATCTTGTGTAATTAAGAACACATACCTGTTCACCAGCTGTAGGATAAGTTGAAGACTCTGTGCTTGTTTTTGGAGCCTGAAATAAGTAAAAACATGTCAATAAAAATACCATGTCAATAAATATTGTAAATGTAAAAAAAAATAAATTACTTTAATTGAAAGTATTTACCTGTATGCCATCCCTTCTATCAGGCAGGTTTAGGTAGTCATGTGTGAAATGTTCTTCCTGTTAAAAAAAGGTGCTTCATTACATTCATTAACTTATATTTATTGCTTTATATTTAATACATTTGTAAATCATATTGAGAAAAACACAATATTGCTACAGTAAACTGCATGTTTTGTTTTAAACACAGAGCTTTTAAGACAATACACGAAAAAAATATATAATGTCAAATAATGTCACAGGCAGACGAGACATAGCTAGAAATAACCAAGAGGATAGTGGAAAAAGTACAGCATAAATAACTTAATGTTGACATAAAAGCAGGGAAGAAGTACATAAAGTCAGGCAATAAAAAGCTGAAAAACAGTAGCAAAAATGCCCAGTAATTTGTAAAATATATAAATAAACATCCTTTAACTGAAGTAGCTTAGTCACCACAGCATACTGACTGGATCTAAAATACTGTAAGATGTTCATTCATCTTCTTCTGCTTGTCCGTTGCCAGGACTCAGGGGTTGCGCCAAGGGCAGTTGACGCCACCCAAATCACATTTCACCATATTATGCACCATACCATGCGTGGTGAGCCCACAAGAAGTGATGTGGGTTGGGACGGTGCTATGCTCAGAGCACCTCAGTGGCAACCTGGCAGCTGATGGATTCGAACTGGGGACCTTGCGGACCCAAGTTCCGCTTCCTTAACCACCAGGCCACCACTGCCACAGATGTAAGATGTTGTATTTACAGAAAAAAAAAGAAAAGTGCTAAACCAAATTCATGATTGATCTATAAAGGTAGAAAATACCTGAAATACATAGAGCAAACTTTATCAATCCTTTTGGAATACTCTTTGGGAATATTAAGGAGAGCTCATTTCAATAAATTAAATAAAATAACGATTAATGATTGGATGCTATTTAGGTGGTGGCCTAGCAGTCCATGACCCGGGAATTGATGAGCAGACAAAAGAATGTAGGGCTGAAGATAAACGCCATTGTGACGTATAGAGTACGAGCTACAGCTATCTAACAGTTTAGCTAAATGCCACTAAACCTTCCACAAAACCATAACAGCTTGTAGTATAATGACTTCTCCAGAGTCTAGATGTAGGCACTGCCGGAGCTCAGGACTCAGCAGATGAGCTGCAGAGTGGATGCAGTGAAGTGTGATATCAAACTAATTTCACACTTAATGATGAATCCAGGTAGTGGGTGTGTTATTAATCAACTCTCTTCAGTGTTTTCGTGTGGGCGCGGATATCATTCAGTTCCCCATGAGATGCTTTTCACAAAAACCAGGCCACTTCATTAAGAGTTTGACAGCGTTGTTAACAGAGAGGCACGGCACAGAGTGAGCGATCCAAATCTGTAACAACCCCACGTCATCGCAGGTCACATTAAAGTGAAGTTTCCCCACTGTGCCTGAATTAGTCATATTGGTTCTTACCTCCTGTTCGTAACTGTATTCTTCACTGCTATAAAACTCCTCCTCTCCGTCTTCCTCTCCTTCTCCTGTTGTCTTGAGATCAAGAAGAAAATGCATCAATTTAAGAAAAAACATTTTGAGGCTGTTTATTTCACAAGCTTTTAGTTTTAGTGTTCATGAAATTTATTGGGGAAAAAAAATCTATAAAATGCATTAGTATCACATGAGCAATGATTTGCAAGCTGGTTACATTTTAACAATCAACTGTTAGTTGTTTTTAATGTCTAGTTTAGGGTAAATGTGTTTTTTTCAGTGTTAGTGTGACCCCATCAAGGACATTTACCAGGCGATGTCTCTGCCTCTTATGGCGTCCTTTATTTCCTTTGCCCTGGTTAAAAAGTCAGACACAAAGAGGGAGTGAGGGAAAAAAAAAGTTTCCCATGCTTCAGACATTGTTTATAAATCAAGTGGATTCTGTTTAGGGGGTTGGAGATGAGGACAAAATTATTGTTTTATTTTAATAACTGTTAATTGTGAACAGGCATGTTTAAGAAATTTAAATTTTCATCATCTTTGTGCAAATATAATAAAATCAAATGGGAATAATTGTGTCCTCAACTGTATTTTTAGGGGTAGAATGAGTTGTTAATGAAAACAACATACAAATGAATGCTACACCTTTATTACACCACCACCTGAGTTTTTGGTTTATTCAATGACAGGACCAAACCATGGAATTTTGCATGTTTTGCCAGTAATTTAACATGAATGTAATTGTCCATTTATATGATTTCTATCTCTATGGGAAACAGAAATTGGTTAAAAATAAATAAACTCCAAGCAAAAATTCATTTTTTTATGGATTTTTTTTTAACAGGTTCTTATTTTTTACTGTAGATAATTGAGAGTCAAGCTGAAAACATGAAATACCGGAATGGTCCTTTAATCGTGTAAACATGTGTAAATAGAGGTTAATGAAGGCAATAAAACATATAAAAGAAACGTTGGAATAAATCGTCACTGCTGTTATGTGCAGTGAATTCAACTCAATACTCATTGAAACAACCTTGATTTTTTTTGTTACCTTCCCCCGTTCCCTGTTCTTCTTTTTCTGTCCTGGCGTCTTCTTCTTTAGAAAGTCTTCCGGAGTGATGACCGTCTCCACCACTGCCTCAGGTAAACCTGAAACTGTCTGATAGTTACGGTTAAATTAGTTAAAATTGGTGTACAATGACTAACAAGAGTGGACAAGCTCATCAACTTCAAAATACTTTCTTCTTTTGATTTGTCACATTTCTACATAGCCTTGAAAATTCCAGTTATTGGTAATAAAAAAAATAGTAAAGTATTTAATCACCACTGTGTGACATTATCACCTCTGTAGTATCACAGTTTTAAAATACATTTTTTTTCAGAGTAAAATATTCTTACCTCCTGGGTGGTAGTGAAATTAAAAGTAGAATTAACATCAGTGAGATTGATACTGAGTGACGACACTCCTTCATCGGTCCCAACCAGGATCTTCTTCTCAAAGGTTGTTTTCAGGTTGGTCACAGAACTGTTCATTTCTTCTTCCACCATCACTGTGGTGACATTCCACAGACTGGGATCCTCTGACGTTTCATTTAAAGGCTCCTAGTATTGGAAAATGACGAACATGTCATACAAGGTTGAACCAAAAGTCAACTGGAAGTTATGAGTTTTCAGATTTTAAAATCACTCACAATAGGCAATATCTCTGGAAACAGGAGTTCCAAATCTGGACGGTCAGACGTGTCCAGCTCTGACACTGGCTGACCGGTGACCTCATGCTTCAGGGAACTCTGTTCAGACAAACAGCTTCCAGTGAGACTGGCTCTTCATTATAATCTCAGTAATAATGATGTTACATTATTTTTCGAATATTTCTGACAAGATATTTCAATTGTAACATCCACCAGCTCATCCATTATTGAGTCACAGTGGCAGCAGTCTTCACTACTGCCACCCACATCTCATTGCATCTCAATAAGCTTCTAGCAGGAGGTGAGCCTACTCTATCTATCTATCCTATCCTACCCAGGAGGTGAACCCTAAAGTTTTATCCCAGTGACAGAGGCCTCAGAGCCTCTGGGCCAAAGCAAAGGCCTTCAATGTAACAAATGTAAAAATAGTTTTCTTATCCATCATTGATAAGAATTATTAATATTAAAAAAATATATATATAAATAACATTATAACATATATAATCAGTCGAGTTCAATTAAAATATGGAACTGGGCTGAGAAGAACTGGAATGATCTTAGCATTAACAATGCTACAATAACTGAGCTTTTTGCCAAGAAAAATGCAAATATTTATGCATGAAAATTATGTCAGGAGTGATCTGTGATAGAAGAGAGTCAACTAAGGCCAAGGGAAAGATTCACAGGACAGTTGTGAGACCAGCCTTGATGGATGGATAAGAGACACCAGGAATAGGTAGAAGACAGGAGACAGAGCTCAAGGTGTAGGAGTTAAAGATGCTGAGTATCTCTTTAGGAGAGACAAGGATGGACAGAATCAGGAATGAGGTGATTAGAGGGACAACACAGACAGGAAGGTTTGGAGCATAAACTGCAGAAGCCAGATTGAGATGGTTTGGACATGTTCAGAGGAGGGACAGTGGATACATTGCTAGAAGAATATTCCTAGAGATGGAGCTACCAGGTAGGAGACAAAGAGGAGATTGATGGATGCAGTGAGAGAGGACATGGAGGTAGTTGATACAGAGAATAGAAGGAGATGGAAAATGTTGATTGGCAACCCTTGAAAAAGAGACCCGCCAAAAGTAGAAGATAATAATTATAAATGACTTTACTGCTGGAAAAACTGACCCACTGCTGGTTATCAACAAGTTTCCTTTTCTGTTTTTATAGAAGAACTAAACTGTTTTTGTTTTGTTTCATGCAATTAAGAAAATGGTTGTTCAAAAAATGTTCTGTTATCTTTACCTTCACTGCATGTTCCATTCTAGAGTTGTAGTAATTACGGAACACATAAAATGAACAAACAGTGTAGTGCACAATGTATGGACTCAAAGTGAACTCTTTCAGTGTTGCTTCAGCACCAGAAAAGCTGACTCATGCACTCTGTGCTTGGTGTGCACATACTGTGTACTCGGTGATGATGTTGGACGTGTGAGTTTCTGTGTTGTCTTCTACTTTTCTGACACTGCCAAGAACCTGAAGGAGCTCTTCTATCCCATCCTGCAGCAGCCTGTCGATCAGAGCCTTCAATAAAGGCAGCTGAGGGAAGACAGTTCTTTTATTTTTGTAGGACTTCTGTCTCCCCCCCAAAATCTTGTTGACGTTTGACTGTGGACCCAGTGACAGCTCTGTACTCACCCGTATCCCGTACGCTTCAAACATCACTTCAATATCCTGACCAAAATAGAAAGCGTAATGCATTGCTTGCAAAGAGAACATGTGAAAACTGTCATTGTTAATTACATATTATTCACCTTCATCTCAATAGATTTTCCAGGAGCTCCAGCATTCCCCTTTAAAAACATGAAAGGAAAGTCATCGAAACTCATTTGCATTTCAATGTTTTTTTTTTTTTCATGAAGCAGGGTGTAGATCTGTCATCCAGTACCTTCTCTCCTCTTAGTCCAGTTTCTCCTCTCTCACCCTGCAAGGGAAAAAAAGCAGATAAACTTGGGAGTTTTTGTCACATTAACTTTTCAGCTCCAGTTCTAAAGCCATCAACGATTTACCTTTATTCCAGGTGAACCCTGAACACACAGAAAAAAGCAGTTAGATGTTGCAACATGTTCTCACAGACAATGTTAGATATTTAATTTAGGTTTTTTTACACCTGTGTACCAGGGGTCAGGGTTTTTTTTAGCTTGTATGAAAAAAGATGGTGATATCAACTCACAGTGGCTCCTGGAGGACCCATAGGGATTGGAAATGCTTGGCGTGCGTCGTCCAGAGAGGCACCCTGTGGAAGACTCCATGAATGAATGAATGAAGAGGAAAATCTATGTATCTATCTGTCTGTCCGTTAACTTAAACTCAATCTTTTTTTGTTTATAGCCCCAAACCACCCTTATAACAGCTAAGGAACGACTCCACCCCCCCAAAAAACCCAGACAGGGAAAAAAGGAGGAAACCCCAGGGTGATCAACAGTGGAGGAGATCCTCAGCCAGGATGGACAGGCGCGCTAGTGGATTGCAAGTCCACTTCAATGCAACAATAAACATAAACCAAAAAAAAAAAGCCTTTTTATTAAATTATTTTCACCTCTGAAGTGATGAGCACTTGTTTTCCAGGCAGACCTGGAGGACCTGGTTCACCTTTACTGCCATCTTTACCCTGTAGGACAAGCAAAAACTTCCAAGATCCAAACGTAAATTTTCACAAAATATACTTGGAAATAAAGACAAACTTCTTACATCTGCCCCTGTCTCTCCTTTGTCTCCCTGTAAATGAGAACCTGGTTATGTCATTTACTGAGAAACAACTTTCAATGATCAACAGATATTACCTTCATGCCAACTTCTCCTTTCGCTCCACTGTTGCCCTGAAAAGCAGAATATATATTTTGGATATGAACATAGTTGGTTTTTACACTGGTGAACAGCAGTATATTTGAAACCACTCTCACGTCTTTTCCTGGCAGGCCTCTCTTCCCATCAAATCCAGATTTTCCCTGAAGAACCAGAAAAGACTCAGAATAATATTTTATTCTATTATTAGGTGGAACATGTCAAAATCTGATATTAGTGAAATGTGTACATACAGGTGTCCCTGGTAATCCAGGTATTCCTGCAATCCCAATCCGACCTTGGTCTCCTTTCTCTCCTCTCTGCTCACACAAACACAGATACTTGAAGTAAAAGATATTTCCACAACTGATATCTTAAATTATGGTTACAATTGATACAATAAAGTCCTTTGATTTGATTAAACCAAAATCACATTTAATCTTCAATCTTACTGCATTTTCTTAACTTTATTTTTTGTCTCCCAGTCATGAGGAATAGAAAATAAACTATATTATATGACCAAAATAAAGTCAATCTTACAGTACAGTTGAGTAAGCATATTAAAACACTTTTCCTAATGATGAGTCATTAAATGTCTATTCAAAAACCTGAATATTATGATAAACAGTGTTCTACTCACAGACCCAGGCTCTCCCTTTGGTCCCTGCACTCCCTGCAATGAAGAAGACATTAGATACCATGGCTTAGATCATAACATAACATTGGAATATTCACATGAGGGGAGATTTACAGTCTGTGATGAGTTTATCACTCATAAACACCAGGTCTTCCTGGTAAATCGTGTTTGTCAATATCATTCAAGTTCTTTATTCGTCCCATAATGAAGAAATTTACAGTGTTTATAAACTTTTATCCCAACACCAACACTGTGGAACCACTGTTAACACTTGGAAATGTAACTCCTGACATGTTTGCAAGGTTGGATTGATTAAAAATATGGCATCTTCTCATTCCATCCATTAATCCATTACTGCTTATCTGTTGTTGGGTCGTCTCTATGACTGCCACCCAAATCACAATGAACCACACCGTACCTTCCTGTAGGTGGTGAGCCCACACCATGTTCTAATTATTTTCCCGAAAAAATACAGTTTTTTTTCTCTTAACCAT
The DNA here is from genome assembly GCA_016785265.1 of Paraplagusia blochii. Lineage (NCBI taxonomy): Eukaryota > Metazoa > Chordata > Actinopteri > Pleuronectiformes > Cynoglossidae > Paraplagusia > Paraplagusia blochii. The sequence continues at coordinate 49,995 of JAFBJS010011778.1, read as the reverse complement.
ATGAACATACCAGTGAAGATCCTGGTAATCCTGGTTTACCTTCCGGACCCTATGGAAAGGGGTATAGCAGGTGTAATAGCAAACCTGGGTTCTTGTAATGTATCTTATTTATTTTTGTTAACAAACAATTAGTTTACACATTATGAACGAGAGAATCCTTATACATAAGATGGGCAACTTACCTGTGGTCCAGGTGAACCTCTGTCTCCACTCACACCAGGTAGACCAGGTTCTCCTGGTTCACCCTTTACAAAGGAGAATAAAGAAAGTACATACATACATATACCAGTAAGTATAAACATGGGAAATTAAACATACTGCAGGGTATGTGTGGATCTACCTTAATCACTCTCGTCAGTATAGTGTTATCGGTCACAGTCTGACAAAGAGAACAGAAAAAAACAAAACTTTATTTGCTAATTAACAGGATGTGATTAATCAGACATGAATTATTCTCCAATCTTTTGAGCTTTTGTTTTAATGAAATGCTCCCTCAAACATGACTGAACTGAAGGGGGCGTCATGGGAGATAAATGATAAATGATGTTTACTTGTGCTCCCGGAGGTCCAGGTTTTCCCTTTGTGGCAACGATGAAAAGAAGAGAACAAAAAAAAAATATATAAATAAAACACACAGCAGTTGGATTTGGAAGTGATATGGCATAAAATAAAAAATACATTTGCAACTCATAGATAGAAACAAAGCAGGGCCGACAGAGAAAACGGTCAAAGTTAATTAGTGAAATGCAACACGAGAAAAGAAAAGGGATGTGGAGATTCAATGACACGGTGAGTGAGATGGAAGAATAGGCAGAAGGAGGCAATAAACAAACTCATCAGACAACGTGAACAAAAACATACCGGCTCCCCTTTGTCGCCTTTCTTTCCATCGGTTCCCTTAAAAATGGAAAATTAAAATGACTTTGTTTAATTGCTATCTGCTGTATCATAGAGTTCACATGGTTGAATACCTACAGGCAGACCAGGTATCCCAGAATCCCCTTTTTCCCCAGGGTCCCCAGATTTTCCAGTTAAACCCAGTGGACCCTTAAAACACAGAGATAAGTTAAAGAAATAAAAACAACAACCGTTTACAGAAAATAAACAAAAACTGTAGAGTTTTAACCCTGGTTATCTTATGGGATATATGAAAAACACACAAAAAAATGTTTACCCTGATTCCTCTTTCTCCTGGCTCTCCAGCTGGACCTTGTTCCCCCTACAAATGTGTAGATACATATATTTATTTTGTCACTTAACCGGAAAAAAAAACTAATGTTGATGTTTACAGTTTGTATAATAAACAAAAACAGAACCAGCATGCAGACTAACAGACCTTGATTCCTTGATCTCCCTTTGTTCCAGCTAAACCCTGCAGACAAAACCAGTTGTTATGTTTATCCATACATACTGTACTGTATGTCAACCCATCTGTTCCAAAAAAAACAAGACTGTGTGTGTCTGAAATGTAACTTTGAACTAGTGGAAAAAAAAATCCATATACATTTTTTTGCTAATGTTTTTACAAAGAAAATCCTACACAGCAAAACAATACATATATATAACAATATATATACTATTTCCTTTGCAGGGGAAGACTTCTATCACAGCCGCTCAGGATTTACTTACATCTTTACCTCTTAATCCTGGTTCTCCAGGATTTCCAGGGAACCCGACTTCTCCCTTGTCACCTTTGGAACCATCGTGTCCCTGGACATGAGAAATGCCCTACTGTCATGCTGAATTTTACTGTAGTTGAAAACATGCTAGGCAGTATTTGAAATAGAAAGGTTATTTTGTAATTTCTTTTTCACAGCAAAGGAAGAGTTTTGTGTATGTAAGAGTTTTGGTTATTAGAGGGGACAAAAAAGGTAGGTGTCATCAGCATAGCAAAGAAGTTACATTTTATATATATATTGCTATAGGTTGTATTGTAAATATTGTTTTTAATCTTAATGTGATATATTAAAAACCTTATTTTCTGATACAGTTATCAACCAATACTTGAAGCCCCAAAAAATGAGGTAAAACGTCTCAGAGGTATATGTGTGATTACAGTAAATTTGGCAGTACCCAGGCTTTGTGTAAATGGATTTTCATTATTTGTTGAAAAAAAAACATCAATCTTACAGTTATCTTATAAACACGCAAATATCGGGCCTATAACATAAGCTGAACTATACTAACGAACATCTCCACAACAAAGTGAACCTTCTAGTTTTTCTTAGGTTAATCTGCCAAGAAAGATTTCATGTGATAAAGTGTGATATGGCCATAGAGGTCTTGTAAATGTTTTGTTGAATTTTATTTGGCATCAAAAATGACATTGTTCTCACCTTTGGTCCTGGTTTCCCAGACAAACCAACATTTCCCTACAAATGAAAATAGATATTAATACATGTGCTACATTTACAGACACAGAACAGCAAACACAAACTAAAATGGATTAAAGACATTTTATATTTCACATGACTCACTCTTTCACCGTTGTCTCCTTTTGGCCCCTGTTGTCCAGGAATCCCAAATCCAGGACTGCCCTGCACTCAAAAATATCAAACAAATATGATTTTTTAATAGATAAATACAGAATTTTAATAATTCAACCCAATCATGATATTCAATTTCCACTGTCCACCTTTTCTCCCTTGTCTCCACGTTCTCCCTTTATTCCCTGCGGCCCCGTAGGACCAACTGGACCGATGTCCCCCTAAGAGACAGAGAGAGATAAACAGAACAAAACAAGAATTCAATTAATAATTAGGCTAACAGGGTTTGAATTATCACCACCATGTCCAAACAAACCTCTGCGGACCTTAAATTGTGTGTAGACTGTGAATTGAGATTAAGGCACTGTTGCTCACTGAAGCAGTCAGTCGACTGCGAAAAGCTAATGAGAGAAAAATTCCAACCCTGTTTTATAGCAGCAGACCCAGAGGACGCAGCGCGAAGAGCCGCGACAATTAACTAGAGACATTTGCATAGTATAAAACATTAGAAAATCACTCTCCCTCCGGCTCTGTGACCTCATACAAGCCTGTTGAGATAAGTGAAGAGAAAAGAAACATGTGAGAACCAAGGGAAATGAACAACAGCCCAGAACGTGTGTGGAGTTTGAATTGTTTTGAATGGAAACATCTGCCATAAATCTGTTGTCAAGGAGAATAATGACTCTCTGAATTCTCATGGATGGATAATAATTAAGAGAAATGTTTGTGGGAGTGGAATTAAAAGTAAAGGAAATTATGTTTGATGACTTACCCTCACTCCCTTTTTACCGGTTGGGCCGAGTATCTGTGGGGAGGAGAGACAAGACAACTGGGTTTTAACTATATTGTGTCACTGATGAAAGTTTAAGAAAGTGAAACAAGAAGGGGTTCTTACGCCCTTGGCAGGGTCTCCTGGTGGTCCTCTTTGACCCTCATCTCCTTTCAAGCCTATGGGCCCGGTGAAACCCTGGAAATACAGAGTTTAATATTCTGAATTTACTGGCACAACAATATTATATTTACTGAAGTTCATTTGACTCACTGTTGGTCCTTGAGGTCCGATCAATCCTCTGTCTCCTTGGTTTCCCTAAGGAAAAAACATACCAATAACAATAAATGGCCAGTAAATTAAATTGTAATTGAGTCAATTAAAGGTACATAGCATCACTACATAAGAATACAGGAAAACATTCAGCAGGAATGATGACAAATGGTGAGTGAACTCACCTTATCACCTTGTTCCCCTTTGAATCCCTTCTTTCCCTGCAGATCAAATGGATTTAGTGACACGGAAAGGATTTGATTCTACTTTTAAAATGTTTTACCTGAACACAAGAGCCAAACATGTTTAACACAAGCAGAACAGACAAATGCATTAGAAATAACCATAAAGTTCACAATGTAACACTTCATCTAAATTAGATTAGTCAGTTTTCTTTCTGTTATTCATTGTGATATTTAAGGTGATATTTTCAAGTACTTACTCGAGGTCCGATTATACCCTGAATGCCTTGTTCTCCTCGATCACCCTGTAAGGGTGTGATAAATAATATTAGTTGTTATTATGTATTATAATATATTTTTTATAGATAAGGGATAAGGATATCCAAGAGATAAAAGTCATAACTATAATATAAATCCAGTGGAGAAACAAGATGGTAATGAATAATTAAAAAGGAAGTAAAAAAAGTCAAATTATTCCATTAGCATTATTATAAATATAAGATTGACAAATTATTTTGTAAAGTCAGCGGGCAATAATAGTGATTAACAATTGAATTAAGAAAACAGCAAACAGCCAAAAGTCTTAAAAGGATAAAACATAAAACACATGAAAAAAACTCATAACCATGAGATGAATAATGGCAGTTTTTTGATAAAAAGTTATGTCATGAAAAGGTTTAGTGATAATAAAAACGTGACATCATAGATAAATAGTTCACACCAGGTGTCACACTCACAAAACAAATACTGAAAAAATATTTTTCTTACCTTTAGGCCTATGGGTCCTGTGATGCCAATGTTTCCCTAAAATAAAACAGTTAAAAAAAGTGAAAGAAAAATACTGTATATACTGACATTATGTTAATATAAAAAAATCTGTCATGTTTACTTTCTCTCCTGGATCACCACGAGGGCCTTGAATCCCCTGTATACCGATTCCTTCTTCACCCTGGAAGGACAAGAACAGAACAACAATGATGGTTTCATTCATTCATCTTCAACTGCTTGTCCATTGCCAGGTCCCAAGGGCAGCTAGTGCCATCCAAATAACATTGCACCATGTTGTGAGCCTTCCTGGATTAAAGTCAATAATAAAGTTTACCTTCACTCCTTTCAGCCCTGGTAAACCAGGAACACCATCGAGGCCAATAGGACCAGGTAAACCTGCTACTCCCTGCAAAAAAATCCATGTGAAAATAAAGGAACCAAAAGAGGAAGTGACAAATAACTTGTTTAAATTTGTTTAAACTTGAAATGACAAGAAGAGGCTGTGAACTTACATCTATTCCTGCTTCTCCTTTGTCCCCTTTTGCACCTTTGATCCCACGTAAACCCTATTCCCAAAACAGGATCAAGTTTAAGAAAATCTCAGAAATTATTTTTGAAAATAAATCATTCTCATCCTCCCTATTTACCTTTTCTCCATCCTCGCCTCTGTCTCCCTGCAAATCAAGTAGACAAACAACGCAATAAAAAAAAAAAGAATAATTTAATTGTGAACACAAAATCCTTATGACCTAATGAAGAAGGTCCAAAAAAATCTCATGTTACAAATGTCTTAGATGTTTTCAAGATAGTTTCTTATTTTCAGCGCTGAAACCATTCAAAACCTTGATAGAGAGTCCTGGAGGACCTGGAGGTCCCAGTTGCCCTGGCAGCCCCGGAGCTCCGTTGACCCCTGGTACACCCGGAGCCCCCTGTGGCCCCTGGAACAGGAAGAAAATCAGATGAAATGTATCCTTAGATTACAAAACCAAAAAACTGTGTTAAATTTCAGGTACTGACTGAAGATCCTGGTTCACCCTTCCGTCCAGGGACATAATTGGCATCAGCACCAGCAATAACATATCCAGGTTCTCCCTGTTCAACCATACAGGGTGTTTTAAAGTGAATATATATGAATATATGAATATACAATGTAGCAGAGACGAGGTGTTTATCTGACGCTCAGACTTGACTTACTCTCTCTCCTCTCTGTCCCTTCGGACCAGGACGACCAGGAGGACCCTGTCATGGAGACAAACAGAAGCAGACAAATGGAAGTAGAAATCTCCAACAATGTTTTATTTATTTCAATCTAATCATGTCATGAAAAGAAAAGGTACAAAAAAGCATTCACCTACAACTGCAACTCAACAGCTGGAAATGTTGAGCTAAGCTGAAGTTGTTAAACATCGTTGTCTTAAACAATAAACTTCAGGAACATTTTAAAAATATATTTAATGGTTTCTTTATTTTTACTTTAATCACCCAATGTTCCTCGCAAAGAGAAATGTCCTTTTTTCAATATGACACTGAACTTTGAGAACATCTGAATCTTTATAGTTTTTGTTCAGAAAGAGAACTTAATGTATTTTAACACAATGCCATATTAACAGGAACCCTTTCATATATATATACATATATATACATATATATATATATATATAGCTATATATATATGTATATATAGATATATATAAATATAAACAAGACAGGTTTTTATCAACCCTTTTAATCCACAGGTGTTTAGTTTCATACTAATGTTACAATTATTCTTACCAAGTCACCTGGAATGCCAGGAGTTCCCTGAAAACAGCACATGAAGAAATTGTTTTTTGTTCAGAATCAAGAGAATGAATGAATGAAAACTACTGAAGTAATTTAATATCTTTTCGATCATTCAGTTACCCGTTGGCCTGCAGAACCTGGGGGTCCGGTTCTCCCCGGTCGTCCAGGCAACCCAGGAATCCCATCTGTTCCTGGAGCTCCCTGTGGAATTATAACATCACGCTTTGAGTCAGAAAATAAAATCAAAGACGTAAAAACAAAACTAGTGAAGTCGCATTGACCCACGCATCTCAGTGGAGAAATGAGAGTAGACATGGGAATAACTCAATGGTGGTGAGGAGATGCACTGAAGCCATGAAAACAACAAGGAATAGGAAAAGACAAACCATATCAGCATCACCACCAACTAATGAATGGAATTTTAACACATTTATTTAAAAATATATTCTTACAAAAGAGTATGAGAATGATTTTGAAAGAACAATAGATAAAATGCAGCTTGTGTCGTCACGCAAAGATTATCTACAAAGGTTTCTTTTATATTATTTAATGGGTCCATTAGATGAACTGAAAAATGATCGGTGACCATCTGCTCTCAAAATGAACGTCAGCACAATAGGCTGGTGAGTCATAGGTACACAACAAAAGGTCTGCAGAGTTAACATCAGTTTACTTCTAAATCTGAAGTCTCGTCTGTGACGTCTGTGGTTTATTAGGAAAACTTCTTCTGTATAATTCCGACATGGCAGAAAAAAAAAACGTAGATTGAATAAATTTACCCTTTAAAATATTTTCTTTATTATAACATTTCTAAAATATCATACATACATGTGTTTATAACACAATATTGTCAATAATAAATGAGATTTTCACAACAATAGAAAAAAAAGAAACCTAACATAGTGCATAACTGTATCTAGGTATATCTTGCAATTGTGTTATATATTTACTAAACCATTTTATTAAATTGCTGCATATTTTAAATGTTATCTTGCCCTGCATTACCTTACCTACCCAGAGGAGGGAGACATCTGTTTTCTGCCTCAGGATAACAGATGTCCACCAGCTGTGTTTGGACCAAAATCTGATTCTCTTAGTATGAACTAGTTAAAGATGTGAACACTTGTTATTTGACATTTGAGATAAATTAAAAAAATGGTTTGACTAATAGTAAATAAATGTTGTGGGATGTACTGTTGTGCACTTTGGTTGATTATTTTCCCAACTGTGTTTGTTTCCTTACCTTTTCACCAGTATCTCCTTTGGAAGAAGTGAACGGATCGTAGCGTCCAGGACTTGGCCTAAACCTCTGCACACAACAACAACAGACAGTGGGTCAATTTAAATGTCATTAAAATTAAAATATAATTAAATTTCAAATGTGAGTAATTTTAATAAATTGTATAAACAACATACCAGACCTCCATGACCTAAACCATCACCCTGGAGTTAGATTAAAGAAACAGAAAACATGTCAACATTGTGAAATCTGGGAAATATTAATTTGTGATTTAATATAATTTTTGTAGACTCACCTTTTCACCCTTTTGACCCTAAAAACAAACAAAAAATGATTTATTTAAAACACTTATCAGATATTTTACTTGAATATTTCCATCCAGTACTCACCTTCATACACTGGGAGGAACAAGGACCTTCAGGGCCTTGAGGCTTGGCCATCTCCTCTGGGTCATCAGTGGGATTGTCCAACTGAGCATCCTGAGGATTGCAACAAAAGGCGCATTATGTGTTGCTCATGTTCAAGCTCTTGACCTTAATGAGACATGAGACAAAGGCCTGGGATTTTTTCCTCCTGCTGAGTTTGTTTGGTTGCTCCAGTGGGAATTATGAAGTCAGGATCAAATGAACAAAAACAATAAAAGGTAAGAATCTGCACAGGTGGTTTGAGTGAGCTTCTCCTGCTGCAGGTGCAGAGCTGCCTGATCAAAAGCATCAGTTTCAATTGAGTCTGATTGTGGTTCTAATTTCTGGCAAATCTTCTCTATTTAATTTTTTGGCCTTATTTTATCTTACTGAACATATGTATCAGCTAAATTTCCACCATCCACCTGCAGGTTATTACTCGGGATGTTGTGTAATTAAAGTGATCACTTGGAGCCAAGACTAGATTAACAAATGTTCTTAAGGGGCCGCAGCCCTTGGCATCACCACCAGGGGGGGCCTCAGGTTGTAGATGTCAAATGACTAAAATTGGTGAGAGTAGTCTACTGATATCAAATTTACTCTACTTCAAACACCCATAATATCCACCTACCCTCTCTTTTAAATATCTTAGATAGATATTATGGTTGTTTAACATCTATACAAAAATGCTACCACCTTAAAAACAGAATGTAATGAGCTATTTTGGTTTTTACCATCTATAAAAATATGCTGCCACCTTTAAAACAGAATGTAGGACATAATAATAAAAATAACTTAGCTTTATATACCACCTTTCAAGTAACCCAAGGTCACTTTACAAGAAATATATATACATATTATGGTTTTTAACATCTATAAAAATATGCTACCACCTTTAAAAAATAAGAGTAGGAAAATATTATGGGTAGAAAAACACTTCTGATATGGCTATACATTTTTGCTATGGGTATAAAAATACTTCAGAATAATGGCATTCACATTGCATGTTGACCGACATGACATAAAGATGAAAAAAAATAGGCTTTTGAAGGGACTCGTGTCAATGCTATGGTGTTTACCAACATATGTTATTTTCAAGCTTAGGTAGATATGAAGAGGTTTTAATAAAAAAACAAGAACATAATCTGCTGGAATCACTGGAACAAAATACATTCTTAAATTATTATCAATACATCAATTGAATTTTATTTATACAGCCCACATTTACCAATCAGATTTATCACATAGGGCTATACAGGGTTGGTAACATCCTCTGTTCTTAGACCCTCAACCAAGGTAGGGAAAAACTACGAAGGGAAAAAAACCTGTAGAAACCTTAGGTAGAACCACAGGAGAGGGATCTACTCCCTGGACGGACAGATGGTGCAATGGATGTTACCAGAGCATAAAAATACAATAATAAAATAAAATCTATATTATTATTCCTCCTACCTCATCTGTAACCTTATACTCTGTCAGGAGCTCTTCACTACAGATAGTCTTGATAAACTCTCTCTCTATGGTTGGAAAGTCATCAAAGGTTGGAGAGAAGAAGATGTTCTTGTAGCTGGTGGGTGCTGCTATTTTATTGAGCTCATCTATGTCAGCATTGTGGACTCCAACTGCCAAGATGCTGACACCTGCAGGGAAATCAAACACTAGCGTCACAAGGTAGTATTCAAGCACTGAGATCGGTCAGTGCCATTCACTGACCCAGGGCCCGGGCGATTCTGGAGGGAGGTTCCACATCATCCTGGGCTCTGCCATCTGTAATCAGAACCAGAACATGGGCTACGTCCATCCTCATTCCAGCAGACTCCTGGAACAGTTCCTGGATCACATAGCCGATGCCTTTTCCTATAAAGACATGAAAGAAAAAACCATTGACTGTGATTATAAAATGATGTTACTTATGCTGAATAAAAGACTTTAGTGAATTAGAGTCATATTAGAACTGGAATATTAATTATTATTAATTAATATATTACTGGAATAAGATGTACCGAAAAATTACATATAGCTTAGGTATTCAGCAGAATGTTTAAAATAAAGTGACAAAGACTTGCACAATCGCAATGATTCATGAACAGACAAATTGCACAAAAATAATAAAGCAAAGAAAGAAGCTATTGCAAAACATTAGTGATACAGAGGTTTCAGAATTTGAGCAAGCAGCTCTTTACTCTTTTGTTTGCCATCATAATATTTGTAAACGTTAACAGTCACACTGAAGCATTACAGCAGTCATAAAAGTTGTTTGCACCCACAAGAGTGCAAACGGTTGTTCTAAATACGAAACATATTGCAACAGCAGATGGCAGCCAGAGGTGGAGTGCTGTGGATGTTTTGGTGAGCGTCACTAACCTGTTTTGGTGTTTCCTGTTCCGTAGCGCAGGCCCCTCAGTGCCCGCAGAATGGAGTTTCTGTCTTTGAACTCATTCAGTTTGAATTCAATTCGAGGCTCGTCGCTGTAATGAACCACAGCTATCTAAGAGGAGGAATGAAGACAAATGATTATTCTTAGAAAACCATTTCGTGGTTATTATGAAGAAAAACTATAGCGTAATAAACTGTCTAATAGTGTGGATTCATTTATTCTGTCTACTTACAAAACATTTGGCCTATTCCATCAATCTCTATTCACTGACACTTTTAAATTTATATATTATTTTTTTCTTTTGTTTTGAGTTTAAGATCCAACAATAAGCATCTGTTCACCAAGTTTTTCTCATCCAGTAACTACTTGATTCTTCAGAATCTCCTCTGCTTCCTGTTCTCAGAGTCTAGGCACTGGCAGAACCCTAACATTAATGTCAGCAAATGCTGTTTTTACTGAGTCTTGTTTGCCCTTTTTGGTGTGTGTTGAAACAAAATGATACTCATTTGGTGAAATGCACATTATGTTCCTGTTAATCCAACTGGTCAGGATCTTACAGGCCTGAATTATCACTCAAAATTACAGTTATCTTTTCCTGTTTGCAACTCTCATGGCAATTCTCAGGAAAGGAGTTTGTTTGGACATTCGACTTAGAACTAAAGATACTGAAATCCTTAGTGAAGTAAATGACCACGAGTAAAGACTGAAATGTTTCACTGCCAGACTCACCTGAGTGCTTGAAGGACCAATCACAGGGAAGTAGGTGACGGCTCGGAATATAAAATCCTTTATTTTAATAAAGTTATTGGCCCCGATGCTGGAGGACTCGTCCACCAGGAACACAATGTCTGCTTTGGCCTTAGCACATGCTGACAAAAACAATAAACATATATTTCAAAAGCAATAAAAAATAAAGGTAACACATACATTGACATAATTGGATTTTTACCTGGACCAGAAGGAGTTGATGTTTGAGGAGAAGTTGTGATCAACCCCGGAGTGGAGACACTTGGCCGAGCTGGAGGTTTTGCAGAAGTAACGACCCCATGAGGTGGCACTGTCACAGTGTGATGGAGCTTCCTGGTGACTGTCTGAACTCTAGTAGTGTTGACGACAGAGGCCACGGTTGTAGTGGTCGATTGCGCAGTTGGTGACGGGGAATCTTGACCCACTGTATAAACGCAAGCAAAGAGACGAATGTTGTTCGAAGAAAAGAATAATTGACTACTTATCAATTATGTTATTATAAAACAGCAAATTTTGTCATGAACTATTGGCAATCATTACTTTATGACTCTGGGATGAAAATGTGTGTTTCAGCAATACATTAGGGGCAATTGGTGGCATTTTTAGAGGCAGTTGGTGGCGTAATGGTTAAGGGAGCGGACTAGGGTCTGCAAAGCCCCTGGTTCTAATTCCCTACCCCCAAGTTACCACTAAGGGTCCACTGAGCATGGCACTGTCCCCACTCACAGCTCCCCGGGCGCTCAAAGTTGCCCACTGTTCACTTTGGTGTTGGGTTAAATGCAGAGGTCACAATTTGTTGTGTGCATTGGTGTAAATCATAATGTCACAATGACAAGGAAGCTTGATTAAAATTAAAAAAAAAATCATTGAGGAATCCAAAAACAATCAGGTAGGAGCATCTTTTATGGTGAAATTTCATTAATAATACTGTATATTAAGTATCATCAATGAAAGTAAGCTTTTCTAACAGAGAAAGCCAAAGCCAACTAAATTGAGAACACGTGTCTGGTTTTGCAAACTCTTTGTTTTAGTACATTTGTGACACAAAATAACCAAAGAAGATTCTTACAGACAGGAAGATACCTACATATCCTCTGATAGACAGTGCTGACCGGCCCAGTCACTTCACCATACAGAGGTCTGATGCTGAAAATGTATGTCCGACCATAGAGGAGGTCACCAATCCTAAAGGTGGTGAAAGCGGGACCCAGAGTTTCTGATTTGAAATCTAACACTAACAGGAGAAACAGGAGAAGCAGGAGATTTATTTTTGGATTGTTTACTAAAATAACATCTATTCTTAATTTAAAAGCTAACATTAAATCTGCAGGAATCACTGATAATTGACCTAAAGTCCTGCAGTTACCTGAGATGTGTCTCCAGGACAAAAGGTAACCTGAGACCCCTGCCACACGTGTCCAGTTCAGAATAGTGCTGCTGTCTGTGGTGTTCAGAGCAGCAAAACCATTCACTTTTGGGAGATCCACTGTAACAAACACACGCACAAAAACATTTTTATTAAATCTTACTCAAGTCTTTGACAAAAAACCTCTCCCTGTTCCGAGAAGCTGGACTCACATGTACGAGCAGTAACCAGGACTGGACTGCCCTCCCTGTTGGCCACCATGGAGGACACCTGGATCTTATAGGCTGTGCTCTCCCTCAACTTCTGGATGGTGTAGCTGGTGGATACAGCGGGTACTACATAGAACTTCTCCTCACCTCCTGGATAAACATTCGCAATGAACAAAGCAGAGGCCACTTTGGGGCACTAGTGCAGATGGATTGAGCCTTTGTGTGAACTGAGATTAATGTTGAGTGAAATTTATGATTAAAGTGCTTGGAGACTTTTCTATGCTATCTATTGATACAATAGAAATTATATAAAGTAATGGTAGAACAAGTTTAATGGGCCAGATTAAAAAGACCAATGGGCCACATCTGGCCCTCAGGCCTTAGTTTGCCCAGTGGTCTAAGGCAGTGATTTTCAAAGTGTGAGTGGTGCCTCCCCTGGGGGGCGCGGTGAGAGAAAAAAAAAATAAATGTGTTAAAAACAGATGTTAAAATGTGTTTAAAAAAGATGTTAAAAGCATTCAGGTGTTAAAATTTGTTTAAAAAAGATAAACATACAGATGTGAAAATGTGTTTTAAAAAAAGATATGTAAGCACATACACAGATAAAGATTAAATTGTTAAATGTTAAAATTAAAATGTTTAAAAAATATGTTTAAGAACATACAAACACGTTTAAGATGTTTACAAAAATAAAGATGTGTATAACATTTATTGTTTAAACCTTTTTTTGCCTATGTGGAACATACAAAGCAACAACAATAATCGTAATAATAGTAATAATAATTAGGGAGGGTAAAGGGGGGGGCTGCATGCTTTTGAGTTCTCTTGGGGGAGGCTCACTATCCCACACTTTGAAAACCCCTGGTCTAAGGAGTTAATTTCCCTCAAATATGATAAGACCCATAATGTAGTGCTGAAATTATTTCTAAAAATGTATATTTTACCAATAGATTGTTAAAGAAAATAAACATACCTGAGTAACTACCTCTGGCTCAAAGATCTTTGATGTCTCTTTTGCAACGTTTTTCCCATTTGTAGAATGGAAAATTGCTAGGTAGTTAACCCATGTTTGTGTAAATGTTTAGCATTAATCGGACTCTGATGGCTACTATCTATGATCCATTATATGTTATTTTTGTACAGAAAAGTCCTTCGTGCTGGAAGCTACATCTAAATTATTTTCAGCTAAATATAAAGCGAAATATTTTTTGGAATCTCAAATTCAAAGCTTTAAAAATCACAGAAATACATCATATGTACAAACATTCTAAGATCTTAGTGAAAACAGGTTCTTTCAACACAAGATACCTATCTTTCAGATTATACGTATTGACAATAAATACTCAACTAATGTTACAGTTTTATGTCGGGAAACTTCCTTATCAAGGGATCCACATAATTTAAGAACCTGTGTATGTGTACCTTACCTAGAAAGGGCACCCACGATATTTTATACCCAGAAGCCCCTGGTGTTTTGCTCCATGACAAGGTAAAGAAATTGATGCCAATGTCCACCACCTTCACACCCCTCACTGCAGGGATTGGGTCTGAGTCTGAAAAGGCAGCTGAAAAAAAAAACCCACAAGGAAGTAACTTGTCACTTCATGTACATCACACCATGGGTTATTTTAAACTCGGTGGAGTGTTATTTTAAAAACATGTTGCCAAAAAAGAAATCTTAACTGGATGAACAGTTTTTCCTTCAGGCACACCCCCCCCCACCATTTAATACTGGGATAAAATGACATGCGCACACACACAGACTTTGACAGCGACAGTGATCAAATGATCGCAGCCCTGCTGACTTACACTCTGTGACACAATTACAAGTGACAGCAACAGGAACTGGTGGTTAAAATAGGAAATCCAAAGTATATGACATGTCAGTCAACCGGAGACACCACGAGGGCCCGGTGGCACGGCACAAGGGACCTCCCTGGTGCGACCCATTTAATTACAGTGGCTGCACAGCTGCATGCAGCTATTTATATCTGAAGATGAATCATGATCAATGAAAAACTACTGTGAAATCTTCACTGTTGGTCCGTACCTGTGAGCTGAGACAGGGATATTTCTGGTCCCTCCGAGTTGCCGTATATAGCTGCGATGGTGATTGCGTAGGAGGACCGTGGGCTCAGGTCTTCGATGCGGGTAAAGAGGACGCTGTGGTCCAGGTAACGAGACTGAGGGCTGCTGTTACCTGTCACCATACAAAATAATTATTATTATTAACATTATTGATACTACATTTGTAAAAATCGTGTTTACAGCAGATATGCTGCTAAAAGACTGTCCTATATTGTTTCTATCATATTGGTCTTTTTTGTACTTATTGTATTTATCTCTTGTTTGGTGCTGTACTGATATTTTTCCCTAAGGATCTTCCTGAGGGATTAATAATGTTCTATCTGTTTATTTAAGTTGAACTACCTGTTTTCCAGGTGAGTTTATATTCAGTGGCTCCTACGATCGGGCTCCACTCCACATCTACGGAGGTGCTGGTGTATGAGGTCACCTTGAAGTTAGACACGTAGCCCAGAGGAGCTGTGGAAAGTAGGAATCAAGAATTTAGTGACTTCTTTGACTGACTTTTTTGTTAAAATATCAATTTGTTTTGTTCTGCAGAAATTCATAAAACACAGTCAGCTTTACAGGCGAATGAAAGTGAAATAAATACTGGCAAAACTCACAAGTTCTAAAGGTAGCAGTGACACCAGGTCCCACCACAGATCCAAACAACACGTACAGAGTCAGGACGTACTCCGTGTCATGAGCTACATTCTTTAGATGGTACTCTGTGGTGCTGCCGTTCAAGGCCAACTGTCTGGGTCGATCCAGACCAGCAAATTCTTGAGAAAAAACAAAAATGGAATATGACGAATAGAAAACAGAAAATACATATTGCACATCTGTTTAGTGAAAGCCTAATCAGCAGTATTTGTTCCTAAAAATCACAGCATCTTATTATTATCTTATTAGCATTTTTTACACAGTGACATGCTGAGATCTGCTCCTTCCTGTGTAGAATCAGACAACCTTATGTTCATTTGCTGTTAACAAGATCTAAAGACATTGTGTGGTTTAACTTTAATTATAAAGATTTAACATTTTATTTCTATCTTGAAGTACTGTAAGTGTCAGTCTGCGTTTTAACCTGGAGTGGGTCCCCAGGCCAGTCTGTACCCTGTGGCTCCAGGGACACTGTTCCACGAGACGACAGCTGAACTGGTGGTGACGGCAGACACTTTCAGAGTCTGAACTGCACTGCTCTCCACTGCGGAAATAAAAATAAAGAAAATCTATTAAAAAGTTGTATCATTTCATTTGATGTTCTTTAACAGCATGTATTTACATGTTTTGGCTTTAGTTGTAGTGACAGGTCCCTCAGTGTCTCCAAAGATAGGGTTGATGGTAACTGTGTACTCAGAACCTGAATGGAGACCCTGGACCATGTAGAAGTTAAAGTTGTCCCCGAGGTTAATGTTCTCGATGTGACCGTCTACAAAGCAAAAAAAAAAACAAAAAAGAAAAAAAAAAAAAAAAAAAAAACTTCTTACCTGAGAACCATATTAACAGGATGTGTAATGAAAAAATAGGTTGTCTAAAGTACCTTGGGAAGCCCATGTCAGACGATATCCACTGGCTCCAAGTACAGAAGCCCACCTGGCTTGGAACGTGTCAGTGGTGGCGTTTTGA
Source organism: Paraplagusia blochii (assembly GCA_016785265.1). NCBI lineage: Eukaryota > Metazoa > Chordata > Actinopteri > Pleuronectiformes > Cynoglossidae > Paraplagusia > Paraplagusia blochii. The sequence goes on along the minus strand of JAFBJS010011778.1, from coordinate 33,696 downwards.
ACCAGGAACTGCTTCACTTGCACCAATTTCACTGCAAAACAGAGACAAAACACATATTTTCTACTTTTTATCCACCAAGAAACTTGATAAATTGCAAAAAATGTCTGAAGTTTTTGTAGTCTTCTGATTTTTCTCTGCAAGACCAACAGCTCCCTCCTGTGGACATATTATAATCATTCAGCAATATTTATACCACTTTATGTCTTTGAGTTGTTTTCCCTCATAGTTTTTTGTCAATTTCATCCTTTACAAAGTAATATGCAGGTGGTGACTTTAACTGTAGTCTGGGACTGAATAATATTGACAACTCACATGTCTTGCCGTTTGCGGACACAGGTTCACTTTGTCCCTGTGGGTACACAGCATATATGTGGACAGTGTATTTTTTATCCTCCTCCAGGCTGTCGATCAAATGAGAAGACGTGTCTCCAGGAAGTACTTGCTCATAAGCATATCCTGGTCGGTTGGCTGCAGAAGACAAAAATGAAGGGCTGAAGCCATAAAGGTTTTGTATGTAGAAAAAGTCCTATGGGACAAACATTCTCAATCTCTAACATACAGCAATAAATGAAAACATATTATCTTGTATCCAAACTGTGGGTCACAGGACAAAACTGTCATTTCCCATCTCCCCTGTCCTCTGAATCTTCTACTATGACTCCAACTATCTCCATGTCCTCCACCACTGCATCCATCAATCTCCTCTTTGTCTTCTACCTGGTAGCTCCATCTCTTCTACCAATGTATCCACTGTCCTTCTTCTGAACATGTCCAAACCATCTCAATATGTCTTCTCTAGCTTTTTCATCAAACCTTCCTGTCTTTGTCGTCCCTCTTATCACCTCAGTGTCTTTAATCCATACATGGTTGGTCTCACAACCATCCTATCATGGTGCACCATTAAATATTTTGTATTTAGAAAAACCTTTATACAATATAAGTAAACTTTGTAAAGGTGGTACAGGAGTGTGGCATTGTAAAATGTTAGCTTACATCTGGGGATGAAGATCTTATATCCGTTAAGTTTCCCGAGAGGAGTTGTCCAGCCAAGACGCAAGGAAAACAGTCCCTCCTCAATAACACGGAAATTTAACACTGGAGGTAAAGGAGCTAGAAGAGAGGCAATAAAATAATAAATTAAAAAACATGGCACAGGAAAATTTTGAGTTCATGTTTCAGCACTGATCATACTATCCTAAGCATTACTTAAAGTAAGTATTGCATTCTTTCTCATGTACAAGGAAGATGTAACTACAGTATGTAACTAAACTAAACAGCTGAAAAATACTGATTAATGGGTGTTGTTAACTGAGTACAGTTTAAGTACAGCAGTGTTACACGTATGTGCCTGTGAACCAATGTCTGCCACTCACTTGTCTGAACAGTGACTGTCACAGAGTCTCCTATCAGGTTGGGGTAGATGGCGTGGACAGTGAAGGTGTAGTCTGTTTTTGGACTCAGCTCCGTGACCAGATATGTGCTCACATCTGCCTTCACGTCAATCTGATACAAACACACAGTTACAACACACTGGGTTAGAATAGTTCAGTTAGTTGGTCAACTTTGTCCCTTGTTAACCATAATAATTTACACAGCTCAGAATAAGATATTGTAATTTACATAACGTTTCTTCCTCTTTGGTCTGAATTTCACTTAAATAGGTAAAAAATAATTTAGTATTAATCAAATTGAATTAGAAGAAAGACAATTTTCACTTATTTAATTAAATGTTAACCCAAAACTGTTCTGACAATAAATTGACAATGTCCAGTACCAGGTGTTTCCACCATTTGCTACAATGACAGCTTGAAAGCAATATCTCATGTTCGTCATTTGCCTAATGATCCTCATCATCCATGAAAAGAAAGTTGGGGTGTGCTGTTGAAAGTGGGGGAGTGAGCCATCTACAAAAAACAAATCTGTTTTATTTGGACCAGTGATGCCTGTATGGACTGTTGCAAACACCTTTTCTACCTTAATAGTTGAAGTTGGAGTGTAATACAAGAGCACAGCTATAGTGCACACACTCATCTTCTCACCGTTCTCTGTTTGTGATGGAGCGGGTTTCCTCTGGAGGTGAGAGGAATGACCAGGAGGCGGTATCCTGTGACATCACCTGTGGCCTGACTCCAGGTCAGTCTGAGGGAACTGTAGGACAACTCACTGACCTGCAGATCTCTGGGCCCCACGGTAGGCTCTTCAACTAGAGGGTAAAAAAAATATTGATGGAAATATAACGGATGAAGTGAAGCAAGTATAGATGGCAAATGAAAAATGAGGGTCTGGGTCTGGATGTGAAGTTTGTCTGAAAGATAAATTCATCTTAGTAGAGAAAGCTCCACTGTAGTGTGAAATAATACAGAACCATTACTCATATCTATAACACTTCTCATGCTTTAGAATGCAATGGGATTCATCAGTATAAAATCTAAACTGTCAGTGTGAAAGGAGGCTTACAATCCAATCACAAAGACATTTTTTATATATGTGAATGTCCTCAGGAGTTGTTTTGGTTTAACACACCAGGTTCAGGAGATTTCACGGGGCGCGGTGGTTCAGAAGCTGTGAAGCAAACTCTGCGGGACACTCTAGGGAAGATGTTGTCCAGGAGGTAGTAGTCAGCGGCGATAAGTAAGTGCTCATCATGAGGCTCCGACACAATCTTCCTCAGCTCCAACTCATCAGCGCCTCCTAAACCTGCTCACAGCATCAGACAAAAATACAATTTCCCCATTACAAACGCCAGGGAGAGCTCGTGCAATGTTAGTTAAGTACCTTTAAAGTACTTTTTGTTGAACATTTTACATTTTGTGTACTTGTACATAAAGTGATCTCATAAGTGGCCATAATAAAAAAATGCAAAAAGACTTCTAAAATAGGCCACATGAAAGATAAATAACTGTAAACATAGATATCTACAGTATAGAGTATGTATAAAATACAGTTCTTTTAAAAATATCCTAAAACTTCAGAGAAATTACACTAATCATTAGTAAAAGGGTTAAATAAAAATCAGCACGAAAATATGTATCTGATCAGAACCAAACTGAACTAAAAAAAACTGTGAAAAAGAATGACCTGTTGTAGCTTTTCATCTACTTCCCAAAAGAAAATAACTTCATGTTAACATCCAGGCCATATGTATAACTCTGTCAAATTTATTATCAGTCAGGCTCTGTTGCACAGACCAGCATGACTGCACTCAGAAACAATAGTCTTCACATCCTCACAAACACCTGCACTGAATCTAATGAATTCAAATGTACAAGACATGAATTTTCAGCAGATGAGCAGAGAGAGATAGGATGCACTCACCTACTGCAAATACAGATATCCCACTGTCAGCTGCAGCGGTGGCTGCCTCATCAATTCGGTCGTCTGAAGGTCCGTTAGTGATCAGAAGAGCAATCTGTGCATTGAGGAGGCGGAAAATTACACTAAGAAAAAAAAGTTTCAGGAATCACTTAAGAGATGCATAAACATTGGACAAGAGGAAATAGATAAACAGTGGTTAATCTGTGTAAAAACTTTGATGTTGGGTCTCAAACTTGCAGCCCGTGAAACAATATTTTGCAGCCCACACGTTGATGTGAAAGATGAACTTATAATAATATTTTATAGATTTGTTCTCCACATTTTATGGCAAATCCTAAAGTTCTCAAACCCTGATCCCAGTTCTCTTTCCGGTTCAGGGTTGTATTACACAAAATCTATGGGAAACTGATTTTATAAAATTTTTTTATTTGTATTGAACATTGAAAGCTGACGCTGCCCTTCAGTGAAATCATAGTGTAGAAGGTGGCACTCAACTTATTTGAGTTTGAGACCCCTGGAATAAAGCATGAAAGGTAAAGAGTGACCTTTAAATAGGACCAAATGTTAAACTAAATGTTAAATTTAGCATCTGAGAAGAAAAATGGAAAGAAATCCCTGAAGCATGAAGATAAGTGTTTTCCTTGATTCAGATTAAAGATTTGTTTATTATTTTATTTTTATTTTTTATAAAAAAAAGTATTTTTAATAAAACTTAAATTTTTATATGGACCACAATTAAAAATCTATTTTTAATCAAAAAGGTGGACAATGATAGACACCAGAAAGGATGATATTTTCATATATTCTGCATGGAGATGGTTAAACATCTTGCCTTACAGGAAGTTGATGCTCATACCATATGAAGTTTCTGCCAGTTTGACAGGGTTTCTGTTTGTTTCTCTGGTTTCCTTCCATACTACTACTAAAATCATGAAGAGAGTGTCTACTTGTTCTCTCTGACCTTACTGACCATTGATCATTGACTGACCATTGATGTGAAGGGTTGTATATTTCAACATAGGTCCCTGTGATGGATCCTTGAACATGTTCAAGGTTTATACCAGTATAGAAAATCTGAAGAAAAAAGTAGAGAAAATCCTTATTTTTTTTTCAATTTAGCCAATGTATATGTCTTACTGGTATTTCCTAGGATAGAGTTGATGGGCATATCTGGTGCACTTCATAAATTTCTATTTCACACATGTGCTACAGTTTACAGTTGCTATGCCAATGAAGAAAGGAAGTGCCATTTTTCTGTCAAGGAATACTGAAGGCAAAGGAGAGTTCACGCAAAGTTCATTGAGTGAGGGTGGAGGCTGAACAGCACCAGGATGAGAACACTGCTGCTGTTTGACACAAGCTCCGGCTGTACAGTTTAATATATCAGCCCTAATCCTCAATTCTCTGCCTTCTCACATCAAGTCTGCTGCTGTGAGATGATTCACAGTCAGAGAGATGATAGGAATGTTAACCACTGAGAGTGCACCACAGCATTAGGCTGTCAGAGTAATGTCTGAGAGACGCTCGGGAGATAAGCTTACTTTCACTGGCTGACTGTTGTATCAAGTTCAGGGTTAACCAAGGTAATAACCACAAGGAAAGTTAACAACGTGTTGTTTCCTTAATGGAGGCTCTGACACGGTTAACACCGACTTAAATACAGTACTTTAAGGACTTTAAGCTGGAGTAAACAGGAACCTTGAACAACAGAAATAAAATATATAACTGTGACATCATTTTTTGACCTCAGTGTTAATGCTGTGATGTTGCCCCTTTCAATGTTTTCTCTTTTTCCTCAACAAGTCAAGATGATTAAGATGTAATATATTATGACAACTTTGAAGTAACAAATAAGTCATCCAAATGTTTCCTATCAAGGACAGGTATCTGGCATAAAATAAAATATTTTACTAACATGGCAGGACAGAATAATATAAACACAAAGATCCAGCAGGTGACTAACCATCACATACTGTACGTATAAGAAGACTTAAAGAGGATTGTTACCTTTGGGGCATTATCTCGAACGATGGCCGGGCTAAAGGCCGTATCGACCAAGAACCTTAGGGCTTCACCGGTTCTTCTGGATCCACCTTCATAAGGTAGGTCTCTGATGGTTGTAAGCACGTGTTCCACTGATCCATAGTCTGTCAAAGCAATCCTCATCCTAGCAATAGAAGAGAAACTGGGGTTATATGGAAGAACCAATACTTTTGCTAGAGGAAAGTGATATTCAAGCACTTTGGCAGGAAGAGTCTAAACCAGGGGTGCCCCAGGGGGTCTACTAGTAGATTTCCAAAGTAGTGTTTGTACAAAAAAAATTGAGATAAAATTGTATTTCAATATGCTAATCACTAGGCTAAAGTGAGAATCATATAAGTATTGACTCAGACAGTATAACACACGTATATGTTAATGCATGGAGTAAGATGTCCACTTTATATTGGTAAATATATTTAGAGTTTTCAATCTATGTAGATCACTTCAGCCTGGTCATTTGAAAAGTATCTCCCAAAACAAAAAAGTGTGGACACCCCTGGTCTAAACACTGCTTTGTATCGGTAAAGCACTTTGCAAATGTGTGTTGTAATGTTCAGTAGTTTTCACAACATTTTTAAGGGCAACAGTATCTCACACATCGTTATTATAAAAAGAGCAATAGTGTTGGGAATTTGCAAGTTTTTGACACCTGACTTAATATATACGCAGGACACAGAAGAAACTTATTAGATATTTCTATGAATTGGTTTGGATCAGATTCTTACCTTGGCACGTCGCTAAAGACAGTAACACCAAATCGGACCCCCTCGTCCCCCATCACACTGTCCTGGAAGGAGTTGACGATGGAGGAGATGAAGTTCTTTACATTGGAGAAGCTTGTTTGACCCACAGCCCACGACTCATCCACCAGAAAGACTATGTCCGCCTGCACCACCGTCCTACATGCTGAGAGGAGAAGAAAACCTTTTACGTTTTACTTCTTCTTCTGCTAATGACTTTATGGAGAACCAAAGTTTTAAGGACAATAAAATAAAAAATTAAATTCTGGAAGTTGCCACTATGTGAATTTATATTAAACCACAATAGTTCTCCAACTTGTGCAATCAATAAAGTTCAACCCATCTGAGAAACAATTGCTGGAATCCAGTCTAGTATTCAGCAAAATATAAACCTAAAAAGGCACATGAGTTTGGGTGCATTTCCCCTTTTATCCACTAGATAGCAGTGTTGCCACATGACTTTTCCTTCACCACTCATCTCCGTGTTGCAGCAGGAGCAGAACAAATCCCAATGAATTTTTAATAAGGCACAAGTCAGCCAAAGAGACCATCAATATTCCAAGCACTCTGGCAATAAAACTTTGGAGGAGCCAAGACCAAGAACGTTCAGAATAATTAGTAGAAAACAACACTAAAAAAAAAAATAAATCAGTGGCAATGTCTGATGGTCATATGAACAACATTTACCATGCACATTAAGGCTAAAAGGAGAATAAAAGCATCATTGATGTTGAGATCCTCTAAAGGAAATTTTCTGCATCTGTAAATGCCCCTCAAAAATAAAATCAATATGCTGGCTTTATACATGCAATAAAGCAGAGTGAGGACAGCATTGATTGGGCTGAGGAATAAGAGATGGGAGCTGCTGATTGTTCTGTAAGCGATAACTATGTCTCTCTGCTGTCCTCTATTCCATTATCAAGCTTTCGCTCCTCTATTATCACACCCTTTCTTCCTTTTGGCCGCAATCCCAGCATTCACTGGGGGTGGGTGACATATGTCTCCAGCCCATGGGGACCTAACATTATGTTCTCCCCTCACAACACCTATACATCTCTGGCTGGCTGTGCACCAGCCAGCCAAGGAAAAGAAATGATCTTTTCTGTGGATATTTCTCTGATGCAGCGACATTCCCAGTTCCTGGGATCTATTTTTCCACCACAAGCTATTTTCTGTAAAAGCACATAAAACATGGCAGAGAGTGTAAGGAAAGGAAGCAGCTGGAGGTTTTTGTCTCTGTCAGACAGATGCCGACTAAAGCAGAAAACAAGATCAATTATCCAGGAGTTTGTCTGTCTGCTGTGGCAGCTGAGAACCACATGCTGGAGATAAGGAGGAAACACATGCTGAGGGATAAAGAATGGCTTTCTGTGAAGGTTATCTACGTTGATATCTCAAAAGGGTTATATAAACCTATATCTGTGTTCAGACTCTGGGTCAGGGGCCAAATCCGGCAACAAGGAATGTTTTGTGGCCACTTTGGAAGACATTTCCATTTCCAGCTACCTTATACCTTATACTTACTCATTTTCAACAATTAATGCCTTTGTTCCTGGTTTTACTTTCAATTTATTCAGTTGGTCTAGCAGCTGTTAAAATAAAATAACATTTGCTTATTTGCATATACAATTGCACAATCTATAGATAGATAGATAGATAGATAGATAAACAGAAATTAAGGAATTTCTGATTTATTCATTAATTTTAGTGTCGCTAGGGGCTCCATAACAACTTCACGAACAATTCATTAATATGTTTTCCTCGTGACTAAAGAGAGTGGTAAAAAGCAAATGAGCTCATCACTCTGGCACACACTGAGCAACACCTTTCTTATGGCCTGCTCTGTAAATTGGGCAATCTGAGGAAAATTGTAGCTTCTTCATCTGAATGATAATAGTTCATGTAGAGCAGGACTTAGGGTTTAATGCTGACTAAAACCCCCCTTAGACACTCAATAAGAGACTATTCTCTTATTATATTCTTTACTACTTCTGTGGCCGTTTATTTCTGTAGAGATACTGATCAGCCAAGACTGTAATTAAAAATGTTAAAAAAGCAGCACTTTAGCACATTTTTCTCATTATAGGAATATCAATCAATCACAGCTTATACAGTTAAATAATTTATTAGTGTTAAATTAGAAGATCAACAGCAAAAAAGAAAAACTTTCTAAAGACCTACTTTAAGAAGTGTAAAATTTAGCTTAACTTTGGATTTAAGTGCCTTCCTTCTGTTGTTTTTAGGTACTTTTCATCCATATTTTATAACCTCTCTGAAATGCTTTAAAACAGACATGGGCAAACTTGTTGGCTCATGGGCCACAATTGGTCCTAAAATTGGACAAATCCAGAGCAGAAAGATGGATCGTTTGTTTGAATGTTGAGATAAATGGCACGTAGAAGTCAGATATAAAAACCTAACATCCTACCAAATGCATAATTGCAGAAAGGCAGCAGTATAATAAGAAAATGAATAGCCATTTCAGAATTTTTGGCTAGCTACTTTTCTTTTTTTGCCAGTTTCACCTTCGATGTCTATTAAACAGACAGTGACCCAACAAAAAAACTGCTTTCCTTTTAATTTCCTACTTATCTATTTAGGAAACAGTTTCACCAACTAATCTTTGCTAGAGACATTTCTTGTGGTAAAATCAAACACATCTCATTGACTTTTTGATGACCTCTGACAGAACACAGGGCTGAGGTTTTGAGTCTTCGACCTGGATTTGACAGATTGACAGGCGCTGTGATGTAACGGCCATGAGGTACGCAGATGTTTGAATTCCGACTAGACACAGTCTGGACAGTAAGTGAAGGTGTCGGGAGTGTCTGCTCACTGTACCCATCCAGGTGTGGCGATCTTAAGGAGCAAAAGAACCGACTGTGTTCAGTGAATCACTGCCCTTGTCTTTGGCCTGAGCATCTGGGTCTAATTCGTAGCAGATTTTTGACGCTGAGGACATGGGAGTCTGACTCAGAATTACACAATGTTTGGCGCCATATGGTGGAATTTGACTTTCATTGAAGAGAAGGGAGTAAAACCCAAAAATCAGGGTTTTGGTGATTTATACTGAAACTATTTTTATTGGTTATTTTACTAGAGTCCAAAAAGGATGTTATGAAGTTGCTGAATTACCTTCAATCTGTCCCGTGACTCTTTGATGTGAGAGAAAAAGGGACAAAAGAAAGATCCACACAGAGCAGAAGCCCATAGTCCTTCACAGCTCCTCCTCTTCCGTCTCTTCTTCCTCCTTCAATCACCTTCTTCCTGATCTCCTCTTGAAAAATACAAATCCTGGTTTCCACTTGGCGATCATCAATTTATGCTTTGTCCTTTCTTATCTGAAAGTAAAAAGATACTTGGAGTGAGACAAAATTCACAGTGATTTGTGTGAGTTTTTATTGCTGCAACTGTTTTTTTTTTTTTATCAATTATTCTATACAACAGATTACAATGACACAGAGAAAATAAAAACATCAGAAAGGCTTTTAAACTGTCCAGTATGAATGCAGCTATTACAGGCTCTTATCCAGACAACAGTGGACAATAAAAGTAATTACCCAGAGCAACAGATGATTAATGTCAGAGCTTCTTATGGACTCAGTCTGTTTGATAGCTGCAGCTGTTATGTTAATTTTAAACATTTCAGGGCATAATTAGAAGTTTTTCCATACCTCTTTACAACCCTAATACATAAAGACTAAAAATAGGGGCTTTATTTACTGAGGAAAATACTGGCTCACCTCCAGATAGTTCTTCGCCAGCCTCTTGATCTCTACCTGAACTACATCTGACCTGATCTTTCAAGTAATTTTCAATCAAATCCCAGCTGCTGAATTGCCACTAATCCGGAATCTAACCAACCTTTTCTTTAGATTCCTCTTGAATTTTGTCAGCCTACACCTTGTCTTTCGTTGCAAACTATCCATTTTTAACCCTTCTTATAGCATTAATTTCCACCCATCATTAGGATATTTGTTAGCTAATCTGGCCTGTGGTGGCCTAGTGGTTAAGGAACCTTGGTTGAAATCCACCAAGTTACCACTGAGGTCCACTGAGCATGACACCATCACCACACGCTGCTCCCTGGGAGCTCAAAGCTGCCCACTGTTCACTTTTTATGATTTCATAGTGTAGTGGTTAGCACACCTTGCTCCAAAAAAGGGAGAGCATAGAGTCTAGGGTTCGATTCACAGAGGAATCACAACATTGGTGCTTATTAAGAGTAGCCTGTAAACAACTGCCACTGTTAACATAATAATTTCTCAAATTTGGGATCATTAAAGTCATTCTCATATTCTTTGGTTTTCTTTGGTCTTTAATCATTCATTATTCTGCATCCTCTCATCTGTTACTGGTTCCCAGGGGCGCTAGTCTCCACCACATCCACCTAAATAACACTGCTCCATACTGGGAGCCTTCCTGTGGGTGGTCAGCCCATGTGGGTTGGGATGGTGCTATCATTAACAAAACAAATTACTGTTTACTAAGGCTTTTTTACTAAAGTTGTAGCTAGATGTTGGTATTCGTCTAGCAGTAGAGCTCTCTCTTGTTGTCTTTTGGCTCATTTGTGTAAGACAACAGTAACAAACCAGTTCCAGCTAAGGAAGCCTGGCACGACATTTCAACTTAGACTTTGCCAAAGTTAACTTTCTATTTAACTCAGGGAACAAAAGCATCTGTCATGTGATTGTCAAGGGCAGTATCAGATAGTTTGAGGATATTTTAGCCCCAAGCCTCCACTAGTTTCTGACCCTGCTACAAAGTTGACTGCTCTGGTCAAACCTGTGAGCCATACGCACCTGCGCTAGACAGTTGGCCTGAGGCCCTGCAATGCCCTGGAACTCACACTGCAGAGATGAGCATAATCTACAGAGGCTGAGAGTCTGACAGAGCATGGTTAATCATGTCAAATGTGTGTGAGCACATCACCTTTCTGGAAAAAAACATCTACCACTACGGCAAGTCTAAAATTATAGACAGAGAGCGTGTCATAATGAAAGCCTCTACCTGCCCCTTCCTTTGGTGTAATACAGTAGATGTGGTGTTTTAGGTCTGACTAAGGCTACGTGACAGCACTGTAAAAACTGATAGGAAAAGATACTGAGGAAATAAAGATAATACTATGAGTGCAAACGTTATAGGTAGTACACAAATAACAGGAACTGGGATGAAAACTGAGTTGTTGGAAAAGTATATATCATATAATATAAAGGTTTTTCTGTCATATCAATTTCTTGGGTTGTTTCATAAATCTGTGAGACACCTATTGTCCAGAGCCCTGTTTACAGCCCCAGTTCACTTCTACTCTGTTGCAAGTTATTAACACAACCTCTTAAACTAATTTTAAATTATTTGTTTTAGATAGAACTTTATTATCGCTTGGATAAGTATGGGAAAGTGGCAACGGAACTTCATCCCTCAAACCTGAAATTAAAAGTCTGATAATTTACCGACTGAGCTATCCAGGCTCTAAATTATTGTCCAACATGGGGTTCGAACCCTATCCCTGAGATAAAGAGTCTCATGCTCTACCTGAGCTAGCCTGGCTTTAACTAACTGGTTGTCATTTCCTGCCATTTGGCTGCTAGGCTAATAACTAGCATGACCTTGTGATCTAACTAAGTGGGCGGAAGTGTTGGCCTATTGGTTAAGGAAGTGAATCTGGACAAGGCTTTAGGTCCGAATCCACCAGCTGCCAGGTTGCCACTGAGCATAGCACCATAGCCCAACCCACATAACTTCCAGTGGGCTCACCGCCCACAGGAAGGGTCACAGTATAGTGCAGTGTGATTTGGGTCGTGGGTCGTGGAGACTGCTGGCCCTGAGACCCGGCAACAAATAAGTGGATGAAAATGAATGAATAAATCTGAATGAATCTATTTTAAGAAAGTCAATAGATAATTACTATTACTAGATTTTCCAAGGTAAATGAACTCCTTTTCCATGTAACACTGAAGTCCAAACCTCCAAAATGGGGGACAATCACAAATCACCTGAGTTCTTCCCTTACCTGCAGTGGGGAAAGTTTTGTCAAAATGTGAAAAATGCTCATTAATTCATTTTCATACACTTTGTAAGACATGTAATTTACAGCACACCAGACAACACCAAGGTCAAGGAAAGATAGCTTAAAGCTCAACCACCATCAACCCTGCATGTTGGTTATGATCTGTGGTTGTGAAGTAATAACCTCAGCACAGGGACATTCAGACGTATGAACCTGGCTGCCGGGAACACAGCTTTTCATTGCAGCAAATCAAGGCGGAGGGATAATATGAGCTGTCTGTGAGAGTGAGTAGAGGTACAGTAACGCTCTGGGACACTGAAAATCCTGCTTTGTCTTCCTCAACAGACAGGAAACTTCAGGTTAGCATGAAAGAAATTAGCCCTGGAGCTACAGATTTTGACTGAGTGTAATGTGCCTCAGTGGGTGGAGGCAGCTCACACCCACTGAGATACTACACGGGCTTCACTGCCGTGGTGCTGTACTACTGTGGTGTACTGTGGTGTAAGCTTTGGAAAGATACAACAGAGCTGTTATTGATCAAGCTATTATAACTATTTCAAAGGACTACTTTTGCATCAGAACAACACAAATGTTTAGATCGCAGGTGTCAAACTCAGGCCAAATCTGGCCCACAGTGTAATTACATCTGGCCCACGGTGATAAAATCAATTGTGTACTAGAGTTGGTCCACCAGTCTGTAGACATTATATACTGTCAGAGTTTGTTATATTAATAATGCATGCTTATTATTATTGCACATACATTTTGTTCTGTAAAAAAGGTTTACATTGAGAATGATTTTGAAAGACTACGAAGAGACGAAATAAGAAACAAATACCACTAATATGTGAATTATTTCTCATGTAATTTCACATGTGTTTATAACATTAATCCTTGGCTGTTCCAGATCCAATGTTTTCCATATGCCCTGAGTTTGGCCCATGACTTCCTGCCTGTTTTTAATTCTGACAGTGAGTTTGGTTTGACACACCAACGTTCAGATTTTCTATTTAAAAAATATATATATTATTTTGGTTGTGGTGCTTTGGCTCAGAACTTCATGGTTCACATCCTGAGCAATATCAAATCCCAGTTACGGTGCTTGGTTACTTCCTGTGGGCTCAGCACCAGCACAAAGTGGCTGGCACTATGCAGTGTGATTTGTGTGGTGGTCATGGAGACTGCTGCCCCATGACCCACTAAGCAGACAAAAATGGATGGATGGATACTGGTTGTTCCAAGGAAAAAGATGCTTGCAAATTCTGCACTGTGGGACAAATAGAGATTTTTTATTATCATTATTATTGTTAAAGAACTCTCCAAAAATGTCAGAAATAAGCGGTGTAAAACTGAAATAGTCATAACAGAACGTTTGAGGGGTTACTCATTAGTAGATTCTTTGGTAACAGCTTTAAAAAGCAAACTGGTGAATAAAAGTGTAATTTATACGCCTCTGTTGGATGTCAACATTAAATAACACAGAGATAAAAAAAAAAAAAATCGCAAAAAGGTTTTCTTTCCCAGCATCAGTTTACTGCCTTGTGTTTTCTACTTTCATCATTTTTGAAAAAACTGTACCATCAGTACCAGTAATGGGTTCGTCACCTCAAGGGAGACATGACATTCAAGAACAACTAGTAACATGATGGCATCCACCAAGGCAAAAACAGCCATGACAACAACAAGGAGTTAAGTGAGCATAATTAATGCAGAAGTAGAGTAGATCAAGCACTTAAATCATTACAACCAACACGGTGGCAGATGAATTATGCACCAGTCAAAGGATGATCCCATTTAAAATGAAGGGACTTCCATCAGAGAGCAAAATGTTCAACACATTAACTCTGATCCCAGGCAAATGCTCGCTGCTCTTATGTTTTACATTAGCCGGTTCTAAAACCCCACGTCTCCACATCCGCACGCGTGTCTGCGTGTGTTTGCGGGCATGTTCTTTTGCAAATTCATAAGCTCGACATCAAACAGAGATCTTAGCCTTTGCTCGGCTGTTCTACATGAGATGAAAACATGACAGAATTCTTTAATGATTCACGCTCGGTTAATCAAGCTATGAACCAGCCCGGCATTTACAACGTTGGCAGATGAGATCATGCTATTTTCCCCACTTCTAAATGAGAATCATGATACCATTTAAATAAATCAGAAAAAATGCAAAGCAATTTGAAATTCAAGAAAATTCCTCCGCCTGATATGGCCACACGGTTGAAGTGAGTGAGAATATGCAGAGAGTCGCCTGGTTTATAGTCTCTGCAGGTGGAGTTGAAGCCTGGCACAGCTTGAAGTCAAACGTAAGACATCCACCAGCTTCATTCTTCCCCCCCTCATACCAGTGCAGATCTAGGATATGTCTCTGCATGTATCCGCTTCAGACTGAAGTGGAGTAAAGATCAACCTAAATGAGTGTCATCGTGAAGGACCTGTGCACAGTTGGTACCAAGTGTCTATTATGGGATATAGATTTCAGTGTTGAAATGCTTTCAGAGAAATGTCATGGACAAAAAACACAAACTGACCCGGGTACAATGTACGGATGCAAAAATGACGACATGTCACAAAGTTGTTAGAAAGAATAGAACAGGATAAAACAGAAGGATTATTCTAACAGTGACATATTACTTCAGTCAGAAAGTATGCTGAAAATGTAGTGAGTAGCACAATTTTTTATTTAAACCTCTAATAAATATTCTTTGTGATGTTTCTTGGAAGTGAACAGCACTGCAGACACTGGTGTTGAACACAGTCATGTCATAACTGTTTTATGTCAATACATTTTGCCAAGGTTACTTACAACTTAGATAAACATTAAACAATTATTTTTGGCAGTGCTCAGTGAATTATGGGAGCCAGAACAGTGTAGTGATGGCTATGTCTTTACATAAATATCCATAAATCCTTCCATACTCTATTTATAACTAGTTTACATTTATGCATTTCTGCAGATGCTTTTAATTTAGATTAAAAATGCCTGAAAATTGAGCCTTAATTTGGACTGAAATAACATTTGGACTAGGACTGTTACTTATTTATATTATTGCAGTTATAACAAAAGAGGGTGTGGATCAACAATTTCCTGACAGATGTTGGCCTTTATAGAGTTTGGCTGCAGATCACAGCCTGTGCTGTCTGCAGGGTCCGCACTGACAGATTTTGTGAGAATCTAATGAAACACACTCGCGAATATTATACATAAGCCTGCCATTATGAGCCATTTGACGAGAATGCTCCTCATTGTTTTTGTGCGGTCTCCATTCTGTGGCCCTTAGGCTCCCATTCTCTTCGCTATCTCTTAGCCACACTCAAACAAACACGACCACAACAAATTGTGTGCATGTCTGAGACTATGTCAGCTCTTTCTATAAGGGGTGGAATCACAGCCTCGGAGGTAAGACACTGAGTGGGTGCCAAGGCCCTCATAGACGCTTTTTCACAGATATTCTTTTGACGCACACGGGCATTCACAGTTAAGACATAAAATAAATTAATGCACATGCCCTCGTAAACCTGCAGCCATAGTCAGACTTGGCTTTTGCGGCCAATGAACTCCAACAAGTCTATGCAGGGCCAACATTTCATTCATTCTACATACTTCAATCTCCTGGTCTGACTTACAACCTGGTATGCGCCCACTACAAACACAAGAGCTGACAAGACTGTAAAAATCCATGACACCCTTTGCTGTTTTTGCTAATGCTCTCTACGTCAAAAGGAGAAGCGGTGCGCACATGCCGGGGTTAAATATGCAAGGAGACATTTGCAGCTGCATGCTTTTAGATGCAGTGGCACCTTCTTTGTAGTTTGTGTTAGTTATTTCACAGTAACACTCAGCACAGGCTGCAAATGTTTATCTGTTGCAAATGTGCATCTGTGCAGTTGGGAGTCCTCTGCAAAAGCAGCACATTAATGCAACTCAAGCAATGGGCCTGTGCATTCTCACTTACCCGTGCAGACAAGTGAATCTTGATTATCGTCTCCAGTCCAGATAATTTCTTCAGGGCTTGAAGAGGAAAAAATATTTCCAGTGTTTTATCCAAGTGCGGCAGAAAAGGGGAATATAAATATAAATATTCTGCAGATGGTGTTATCAGAGGTAATAAAAAAATAAAGTTGTTTAAAAAAAAAATTCTATGAGTTTGTCTGTGTGCCTGTGCTGGATGGGAGGAGGTAGATGTAAGTGTGTTGGGTTGAATGGTAGAGTTTCTTGGCCGGGATCTGCTGAAGTGCAGAGAAAGTTTGGGTAAAGGGGTGGGGGTGAAGCTGCTGCAACCTGTTGGCTCAGAGAGAGGGAGAGTCTGGGAAAAGTGGAAAGGAAAAAAAAGGAAGAAGCGCTTTTCAGCAAAAGTGGATGTCTTTGTCTGTGTTTGCATGTGAGTTTAGTTCATGCAGATCTGTGATGTCAAACTCATTTTTACCAAGGAGCTATATCAATAATGCAGTTCCCACTTCATTATAATGTATTCAAGAAACAAATATTTTTAAGTGCTGAGTAATAAATCCACTCTTTCTTGACTTGGAGGACCGCCTTTGGTCACCGGCCCTGGGTTTGACACATGTGATGTATATCAGGGGGCTCAAACTCGTGGCCCGTGGGCCATTTGCGGCCCATGGAACAATATTTTGCGGCCCCCACCTTGATGTGAAATTTGAATTTATAATAATATTTTATAGATTTGTTCTCCACATTTTGTGGAAAATTCTATAGTTCTCAAAACCCCGATCCACAGTCTCCTACTGGTTCACTGTTGTATTACACAGAATCTATGGGAAACTGATTTTTATTCAGTTTTTTTTCTTTGTATTGAACACTGAAAGCTGTCGCAGCCCTTCTTTGAAATGATGGTTGGGTGGTGGCCCTCAACTTGAGTTTGAGACCCCAATGTATATGGAAGTAAAGACACAGTAAAGGTAAAGGTTTACCATTTAGCTATTATATCAGATAGAAAGGACATTTGGACCACATGAAAATGTTCTTAGTTGACATCAAAATGCCAAGTACGTAATAGAAACTATCCTGTATGGTACTACCACTACTTTTACTAGTATAATAATTGATCCTGATCATATGAAGTCTCGTTTCCAGACCTGATTTTGTTGGTTGGGTTTTCAATTATTTGCAGCAGCATTAAAATAAAAGGAAAAGAGCAGCTGATGAAAGCTCTAACCACAGTGGAGGTGAATTAGTGGGAGCTCCTGTATTTGCCACATACCTCTGTATTAAAAGGTGGTGTAGTCACACGTAGTCACAGCCTAAACAGCCTGAGGAGCAAACACCCTCTGAAAACAGAGAGTGGAGAAAAGGTGATAAATCCGCTGTGTTTTACAAGCCTGTCCCAGTAAATGTGTGTATTGAGGGGGAACCAAGGTCAACTTTTAATGGTGGACCCAAGGAATGCAGTGACCATTTTAATAGGGTTTAGCCAGCTGTCAGTTATGACATGCCATAATTCACCACACACACAGTGAAGACAAGACAAAACTGTGGAAATAAATGAAACATTAAAAAAGTTCAGATGCTAATACAAAGAGTTGATATGAAGATATTTAAAGGAAATTTCAACCGATTCACCTGTAAGCTTTTAGGTTACTTTTAGCTACAAGTTGCTGCAACGTTTTTGCTGCCAAGCCTTTCATAACATTTACCCAATTTTTAATTAATTTTGAGCTTCCACAGTAATTGATATTTTGTGCCAATTTTTTTTTAGAAGTTTTTAATTCTTTGCTACCATAAAGGCTTACAAATCCCAGAATAAGTTTTGATAACCCTTAGTTTATTCAAAATGTTTAGCTAAGATTTCTTTATTTAAAAAAAACACTTTATTATTTTGCTAAATTTGAACAATTTTCACTTGGATTTACATCTGCCTCAGTAAGAATATCTGATCTCTTTTTCTTCTACTCCTCTTGGCTTGTCCCTTTTTCAGGGGTTGCCACAGTGAATCAACAATTTCCATCTCCCTCTGTTCTCTGTATCTTCTACTCTGTCACCAACTTCCTCCATGTCCTACCTCTCTGCATCCATTAATCTCCTCTTTGTCTCCTACCTGGTCGCTTCATCTCCCTCCTCTCAACATGTCCAAACCATCTCAATCTACGTAGCTGGATATCTCCTGTTCTGACGTTACACAAGTAGCCAATGTTCTAATGCTTCTTTGATTCTAAGGGCGAATTTGCAAATGTAGAAACCACTTTCTTGATCCTTTGAATAACACTCAACACTGGTAATGTCAATTCTAAAACAAAAACCTGTAAAGATCATCCAGTGTGATTCAGGCAACGCAAGTAGATACTGGAGCTACACGTGAAGACGCACAGAATGTGAAATGCCACGCTGAAAGATTTATGGTACACATTTGTTCTCACATGCACCATTCTGGCAAATGTCATTGGCGTTACATTCGTGCTATTTTCTTTGAATGTCACAGAATCATGATAACCCTATGAATCCACACACGGTGTAGTCCAGCGGCGGATCAGAAACACTTGTAGGTTCATGTAAAATACATGTGGACAGATTTCCTTCAGTTGAAGGACCATGGAGGTGCAGCTCAGACGTGTTCTGATGTAAACCCGGGTGCAGGCTTGGCCTTAGGGCTTTCTAAGCAACATGCTGCCCTGCAACTGACCTCACTGACATATAAACCCTCCACTTCCACTGTCGGCAGTGAAAACCATGACTTTATCCATCTTTATGGTATCCTAAATTTCATTACAACATGGAAGAGTGGATCTAACAGTCTTAAAGCAGCAGGTGTGATTAGACATAAAAATGTGCTGAGGATCATTTGGGGGCGATATTAGCAAGACTTTCCTGAGCTAATTGCAGTTTTACCCTGAGTGCATCGGTATAAATCGACCTGATGTAAGAACAAAATGACAATAAGAAGAAAAAAAGGAGAATTAAGTTGTGAACGTAGCAACTGTTTAGTAAAATTAGAAAAGTCAGCCAAAACTAAAGTGCATTTGCTTTTGTTACTGGCTGAGTGGGAGAAATCCAGAATATTCGCAGGAATTTAATAAGCTTTAGTCTTCTATAAAAGTCATTATCAAAGAGTAAAACTTACCCTGCGTTTCTTCTGTTTTGTGTCCAAGATCTTTGTGTCAGACCACGAACTTTATCCAGCGTCCTCCACTTTTATGGTAGCCCATCAGATTGAACTCAAATCTTTTGAAGGCATAATATGCAACATTCTTCATCACAAACATCAGGAAACACAACGGGCTATAAACTCAGCTCCTTACATTCCTTCTTCTGTGGGTGAGGCAATTGTGGTAAGTGGTGGTGCCACCAACTATGTCCAAAACAATCGCCTTTCAGTTGTTTGGGTTCGTTGCATCACCTGCAGAGAGGTCCCTTCGACTTTCTGGTCAAATGGTCATCCAATTGTAGAAGATCTCTGGAGATACAAATGTCCATCAGGTTGATCTTCGCCAGTGGTGAAGAACTGAATGTCATCTGGATACAGTGTCACACTTTAAGCATATGACATTTGGTTATGTTTTTCTTAAGGGAAAACCCAGGGCCAAGATTTTTTTTTCAGTATGTCCTCTCATGTGTTGTTTTCTGGCAGACATTTTCTCGTGCATTTGGTCTTTGTTATTCCTTCTTCCAAAAACGCTGATGTCCTTAAAGGAGACACAGCCACATTACTGGGTTTTACTGATGCAAGAGTCTTAAATATTGAGAATATTTCTCTAATCTTGAGGTGCAACGACACAATACAACATTTCATTTCCCAAGTATTGACTTTGACACAGTTTACTATGGTCTATGTCTGTAAGTGTTATGTTTATTTTAAGACCTACATCACCAGCTGCGAGACAGATGGAGTCAAACAAGGTTCAGAAATAAGAACAATACATTGTCATCAGCATAAGCTAGAGCAGTGTGGTCCAGTTTGATGACATTTTTATTATTTATTGCACAACATTCACCGGGTTTTGCGAGTAAGGCCGACAATGAAGTCTGTGTTGCAATAAAAACAAGATGTTCTCACAGGGTCTTGCTGGTCGAAAAAATGTAAGTAGTCTTAAAGTCAATCGAGTATATGACAATTTTTCTTTACATATAAATAACCATATAAGGTTATTCCATATAAGTTTGATTTAGACCTGATTTGCTATTAAGAAAGTCATTCTGGGGATTTAAAAAACAGGCGAACCTTCTATTGCTGCCTCTTGTGGCATGCTTGTGACACTGTTGCAATGGAAATATGATATTAATCAAGGGAAGATCCATTAATGGATCCAGTTTGTGTGAACAACTGAACATAAAAATGTATTAAAATGTGGGAGGAAATCACAAAAAATAGCCAAAAATACATAAAAAGCAGTAAACGTGCTATATGGCCATAAAGTAAGAGAACATAAGATTTTATACTGTTGCAGAGAATAAAAAATCATCTTCCTAGACCAACAGTTAACAGCAGAGGTCAAATAAAGTCAAAGTAGCAGTGAATAAGAATACATACACATCTTTGACTGCTCTGATAATATTGTTTTAAAGACTGTGGCAGCTCTGGAACCTCTGATTTGATTTTACAAAGACTAAATGCATTTCTAAAATCGTTTCCCTTCTAAAAAAATAGTTCCTCTCACTTCTCTCACTTCACTGGCTCCTTCACAGCAGTAATTATAAGAATCAACTGTTAGTCTCTCGGCTGGTTGTAAGGCACTGCGTTAATTGAGCGATTTCTCACATGGCACTTTAATTATGTAATACAATGTTAAAGCTCTAAGTTGAAATTTATTTTTTATTGCTTTTTTAACACACTGTTCTTTTACTTGTAGTCGTACCACTGTAATATCATTAGACTCGGCTCAAATAGAGACTCGATTTGTCACGCAGCTTTTTCATCGTCTTCAGCTTACTTTATGGACCATTAATGTTAGTATTTATAGACAGACTGCATGAGGTAAAGGTAGGTTTGGTCTCAGCTTCTGCACAACACTAGCAGAGTTGGCAAGTACAGCACTCTCACAACAGCATGATGGGTAGTTTTTCATTTGGCTTGAGTGTAATGTAATTCTGATTCACATCCATAAACCACAGGAACTGGGCAGAAAGCCTGCTGCTGTCGACTACAAAAGGTCTGCTCAGTGCCAAGCCTTTTAGCAAAGCAAACATATGTACAAATGCAAAGAGATACTGAAGCAGAGTAAAGGGCAGGCAGACCCACAATCACAGGTTAGGGTTAGATTCCTATGTAAACACAGCACAAATAAAACTGATTCCACAATTAGCTAGGAAGTGGGCTGATATGCAATAGAAAAAGTGACAAAGAATTATTGTGCAGCTACAGACAGCACAAGTTAAATTAACAAAGCAGTCAGGTGGCCAATTATAGTGGCAATCACATGGAGATCCATGGAGGCGCTAAAGTACCATAAAAAGAATGAAAATAGGTTCATGTAAAAAACATCCGATTTACGTAGTACAACTGTATTTTTTTCTTACCCTGGCTGACCATCTAAGAACAGAGGGTGTAACCAACCCTGTGAGACAAACTGTGTTTTGTAAATGTGGGCTATATTAATAAAATGTAATTTGATTACAAAAGAATTCCCAGTGCTATTTTCCCCATTTTGCACCAGTATAGCTCAGGGTTTCATCCTGTAACCTCTTTTTTCATCATCTCCTTGATTCCTCCTGGCTATACCTTCTGAGATTTATAGCACGGATTTCCTTTGCTAAGCTATGCACCTCTTTTATAAAGAAGAATGTCTTTTGTTCCTGAGGGATAAAGAGCACGGTTGTGTCAAGTGGAGGCTTGATTTGCATGCACGTGGGATATTTGGGAACAAGATAATGCTTCCAAAGGCAAAGGCCAACAACTGTCCACACTTAACTTCTGACCCGCTCATGACATGGATCGAGTAAGACAGGAAAAGAGGTATTCTGTCTCAGAGAGCAGCCAGTGGGTGAGTTTTTGAATGAATCAATGGGCGGCTGTGTTCCTACATGTTTGACTGTGTCTCTGTCACTGTGATGGGAAATTTACTACTGTTTAAATTCTTCTTTTTTTTACCTTTAAGACTACTTAATGTTTCTACACCTTTAATGTCTACAAAAGTGTTGGATTAGACTCAACTTGTTTGAACAGATCTACAGAATATTGTAGCAGTCCATACGATGATAATGACATTTAGCTTAAGGGGAGACCAAAAAACCAACTTGTCTATTGTAGCTGAGTATCACAAATGACAGTCCACATATATGGCTACAAAAATGAGAGATTGTTTAAATAAAACAGAAACACCTGTGTTAGGAAAAGTCAATTTTGATTAAGCTACAAGACCGTTGCAAAAGAGAACACGATAAAAAAACAAGTCTGATCTTTTTTGGTCCTGCTAAACACAGTGAACTCTGTTAAAAAAGAGTAGACACTGGACAGAATCAATACTTCAAGTCAAGATTAAGATGCTAAGATGCTAATAAATCAAAAACACAAGCTGCAAAACGTGGACAATGTGGTTTATGTCATTCATTGTAGTGAGGAGTGTATTAACCTCTACATTGGGGAGACCAAAGGGCCTCTACACAGGCGCATGGCGCAGCCGTCCACCTACATTTAAAGGCCACCAACCACTCTTTCAAAGACCAAGATATTTGAATCTTGGCCAGGGAAGACATATGGTTTGAGAGAGGTGTTAAAGAAGTCATTTTTGTCAACCGGGAAAAACCTCAACAGAGGTGGTGGTCTGAGACACTACTTTCACTCACCTACGAAGCCCTTTTGGGAACATAAGATTCCACTCTCAACAACCAGTTTCACACATCAAAGAGGCGTGTGATCAAAACCACTGCGACAATAACTGTAACGACCCATCAATACCAACCAAAACGACCCACAACAAGTATCACTCTTCCAGGTCCACCCAACAGGAGGGACCTGAAACAGTCCTTTCTCCTCAGTCACAGAATATAACTTCTGTTACTTCCCACTAACGGTTAGAACTGAAGAACTCTCTTGGATGAGAGGTGAAACGTTTTCCAAAAATCTGAATGTCCAGTTGCCTAACTTAACTCTTTAACCTTGACCATGACCTGGATGACTGAGAACCTTCAGAAAGAAAGGACCAAACATATACAGGATATGCATAACATTTCTTTAATTTCTCTCTAGCAGCTGTCTCAGATCTCAGCTTTTAGCCATTTGTAAATGCCCTTGCACTGTAAATGCCCTTGTCAAAATCCCACAAAAAACATATTTTAATAACCCAAACCTGAAACCCCAAACCAAATCTCCTCTTTAGGTCAGTAGCTGTTTGATGGCGGTTGTAAAAATGTAACTAAACAAAACACCAAACAAATGACACTGGTATCTTTCACCTCAGCTGGTGCTGAGCTATGTCATAATAATCAGTTGTGTGTGAAAAACACAGTAGATGACAGTTGAATGCTGTCCTGACGTACAAAGTAAGGCCTCTGCGTCACACAACAAATCACATTGTCGTTTCTTTTATGTGAATATCTCTGTGGTGGTGAAAGAATTGTGGAAGCAAGGCTGTAGTCATTTCACTGTGAATTTGGGATTAACATGATAATGACAGATTTGAGCCAAAGTGCGTCTATAGTCAGGATTTAATACTGATGTTTTTGTCAATCAAGGTGAAAGTCAAGGGACTGTAAAACATGTAATCAGATTTTTCTTTTACTTTCAGCTACAGTTTGTTGATGAAAGATTTGTTAAGGTCTCCTGAGAATAGACTTTACAAACCTGAGGAAAAGAATTTAGTTGTGGCACAGAACACTATATTAAAAAGTAAGTTATTGGAAAAAGCTGGAGATGTAAAATCTGGCATCCTGAAATAAATCTAAAACTAGTTTGATGTTTCTTAGAACATTACATGTTTAATGAACAGGAAATAACAATGCCTCTGCAAACTCCTTATTTTAATAAGGAGGACGTGGCAATGACATGTCACAAATCAAAGGAGGAATATGGCTGCTTTGAGACCAAGTCTCTCAAAGACTGAATGAGCTGCAAAAGAAAACACTGGACTCATTGCCAGGAAAATGTTGAATGAGCACAAAAAAAAATTAAAAGATGACTTTTTTTTTGACATGAGAAAGCGGAAATGTACAAAGAGTTTCGTAAAAAGATTAATACATGATTATACTTTTCCCAATTCATCAATTCAAATAAACCCTTATTTTCACAGTTGGGCAGCATATGCTAAACTTTGCCCAACCTAAATATGTTATAAACTTAGTTGATCTTATATGGGAATTGAATAAGAAATAATAAAAAAAATTAGAATGTTCTATTAAGCAGTGTTCCCCAACCCTATTTGCCCCATAAACCAGTCAAATGTCAGCCAATCAATTTTTGGTGGACCGCTCTCTCCACAGGTGTAGTGGATAAATACCTGTAATGAAAATAAAATGTCCGGCATAAAAGTGGTATTTTAATTGAAATAATTAACTTTTATCAACTCTGTATGCTATGTTATTTGGCAAACAAAGTTGATAATCACTGAAATAGGGTTTGTTTTTTAATGCAGAACTTTTCACCTCTAAGTGGCAAAGCTGTTTATAAGGGTTCATTTCCTTATTGAAGAGCTACTACAGTGTGGACGTCCTGGATCAGACAGAGAATGTCTATTCTGTGATAGGTGGCACAAAGAGTTTATTTGATATATTGGATTTGGCCTGGGTACACAAACATGAGGGGATCTGGTCTTTTTTGAAAAAAAACTGTCAAATAATAAATGAAATGTAAATTTAGTAAATAGAGCATCATCTCTCTGCAACCCGGGACCAATTGCCCCGGGGAGCAGTGTGTGGGGACGATACCATGTTCAGGGCACCTCAGCGGTGGTAGGGGGAGTTGAACCGGGGTGGAGTCTGCCGTCCCAATTGCGCTGTCCTAACCACTAGGCCACCAACTGCCCTTAAAATGTCAGATTAATGTCAGAAGTGGGATTAAAACCAACAGGAGACGGTGACCTGAACCTTAGACAGCTCGGCCATGCTGACATATTCACAAAAGTTCATCATTTTCTCTGTCCTTCAACCCGTGCTCTCAATGTCATACTTCCTTTGGAACACACTCGTATCATAAAGGATTGGACACTGCCATAAATTCATCACATGTTAGAATGAGCTCTTTATTCTCAAGGCGGACAGGTCCGTGAGGTAATTGGTACCGGGTTGCAGAGATGATGCTCAACTTACTGAATTTACATTTGAACAGTGTTTAAAAAAAAGACCAGATCCCCTCACATTTGTGTATCCAGGCCAAGTCCAAGATATCAAATAAAGTCTTTGTGCCACCTATCACAGAGCAGGCACTCTCGGTCTGATCGAGGACCCAGTTGTTGGGGACCACTGCTATAAAGGTTCTTGTTCTGTAGGCCCTTAAACTACAACATTGGTCAGTCCATTTTTTTTACATTATGTATGTTCAAAACTATTTCAGTGTAATGCATATTTTCCACTGAGCAGTCAATTCAACAGCACGTGTCTCCTTCTCTTGTACACTATTGCATGTTATCCACGGCTGAGGGATTATGTAAAGACACTGACGTACACATGCAGAGACAAGTCTACTGTGCACCCACTGAGAGCAGGTCACTCCAGCTCTTTGGCAGTCGTACTCAATGGAATGAAACATGGCTTGGAGGGAAACAGACTAATGTGTTCACATACAATGAAGGGAAGTCATTTTATGCATATGAACATAACAGATGTGAGGAGGTAAATGAGGCTGAGCACTGTATGGAAGACAACATTCTCAGGAATGAATGTGACAAAATGAGTTTTTATCCGAGGTTGCCATTTACTTGGTTTCTATGAGGTCATTAAGAAAAGCAAGGACAAAAGCAATCTTTTAAGGTTGGTCTTTTTTCACCATCATGATGTACATGAAGTAGACAAGGTTATCTGAGGAGTTTTGTAGTCATCACAGAGGGTTTAGTTCCTAAAGCCCATTTCTGCCTCTCCTCCTTCTCCTCCTCTGTCCCTGCGACTCCTTCTCATCACACGGATGTTGAAGTGTCCCTCTTTGCTCTAATTTAATATGCAGTGCACAGTTAAAGGGATGAGGGCAGTAATTTGTTGGACCGCTGGGAGTTTTTAAACCTCCTCGGGATGCCGTGACGAGGAATTATTCAGCGGATCACTCGATTTCATGGGAAGTGGACTGTGGGCGACAACTTAAGGGAAATGAGAGGCCGGAAGGGAAGAAAAGAAAAGAAGCGAAAGCAGAAGGTGTAATAATGAAAAAGGGAGGGAAGACAAGGTGACGGTAAGAACTCCAGAGGCTTCAGTGATGCAGAAATGAAATGAGCTGAAGAACAGGGATTTTTGACCGGCTATGTGAAATATAAAGCTCTAATACCTGGAGGAAGGGGAGAATAAAAGAAACATAAAAAGGGCGACTTGAGAATAATGAGCTCCTTCTAACATGTGATGATTTTATGGCAGTTTCCAATCCTTAATGATACGAGTGTGTTTCAAAGGAATTATGACATGGAGAGCACGGGTTGAAGGACAGAGAAAATGATACCCTTTTGTGTGAAATAGTCATGTCAGTCCATCTTGATTTAGGTCGAGATTTTGGTAGGCAGGCGAAAAATCATTTTTGCAATAAAAAAGAGGTTAGAATTTTGCAACATTTTCATTATTTTTTGTGAAAACATGAGCAGTCTTTGGTCTAAGAAGAATAAAAAGTAAAAAAAAAATTAAAAGGTTTAGTTAATTATTTTGCCATAGTTGAAGCCCAATGATGCTTCTTAAAGGGTTAATATATGTATAATAAAATATTATAACTATTGCATCTCTTGAAACATTCACTAGTGCCCATAATTGGAAAAATAAACAAGAGCTGGAACAAATAAGTGCATCATTTCCTCTACACACACACAAACAAACACAGTGATGTTAGTGTTGAATCCCACCTACAACCACCTTTTAACGGTTATCCAGAAATGAATCAAATCTTTTCTTGTTGCTTTCACAGGAGCACAGCTGGACCACTGCTGCTGCCCTCAGGGTGCACTCCCTATCTGCCAGATTCAGTTTCTCACCTGAGGTCAACCCTAGAGGGGGCAGTATTGTTCCAGTAAGGGTATCTGTCTGAGCACGTCCAACTTTGCTACCTGGGGATCAAACTCCACCTGATCCACAGCACTAAGTAAACTATTTGAAGAGATATTTCAACTGATATGTCTTGGAACAGTAAAGAATAACACAGGGAGCAAGTATGAATCAGTTTTGTATGTGTTTGTTGAGCATATGAATGCAGTTTGCTGGTAATTGCTCTCAGGAGAAAATCTTTGCATAACAATGTGAGACTTTCACAAAGGAAGACTTAAATAAAAGAAGCAGAGCCAGAGAGAGTTGAAAAAAAGCTGATTGTGCATCATAGAGAAATGTGTTTACCATTTGGCTGACTTGAAAAACTCAAACAACAGCCTCGGCTCTGTCCAAGAGTAAAGATGCTGGCTAATAAATAATCAATATTGTGTGGCTTTGATTACTTTTGACAAGCTGCATGGAGCAAAGATTAACAATGTTTTTTTAAGAAGGGATTATGAACTTTTATGACTTTAATGAAGCAGCAAAAAAACTTTGAATAGAAGGTGTTAATGTAGGATTGGATTCCCCATACATTATATTGGTTTGTGTGTAGCGTTGGACATTGTACAAGAGGGGACTGTTGTGCTGTGGTACCAAACAAGCTATATGTGGCTGCATGAGAGTGGTGTAAACACCCTCCGTGTTAAGTGACAGGGAGGGAAATGTTACAAAAATTGATGAACTTGCACCAAAAAAGAGCTTTTTCAGGTGCAGCTTTAAGAATCTGATGCCGATCAAGGAACCATATTCTGCAAATGTTGTCAGGTCAAAGGTCAGCAGCAGGAGGCAACACAAACAATACATTTATAATTTACAATATATTTAAAAAAACGTTTATTCACACTGTACTTTCTTTTCCAAATTAAGCAATTTCTATCTGTGTGTTTTTTTTTTTATTTGACCAATGAAGAAGTGTTTTTTATTGTTAACACAGACAGATTTTCTAGAATGACATAACAATGATTCAGGGGAAATCACCTGCATATATCAATATCAGCTAATATTGGTATAGGAAATTAAGTAATTAAGTAAGACTTCATTTCCGATGGGGAAATTAGGATTCTCTAATTTAAATAAAAATAAAATACAAATTTTATTAGAAATTAAAAAATTCTAATAAAAATTAGGTTGTCCGATAGGGTTGTCCAAATACTTAATTTATGTATGTATATATATACATAAATATATATATACATATATACATAAATATATATATATATATATATATATATATATAATATATATATATATATATATATATATACACACACACATATATATATATAAAGAGAGTTTAAGCAAAAGAATAAGACAAGTGAAATTAGACAGGTGCATAAGACAGCCGATTGACAGTATCTACTTACTATAGTTATAGATAGAAGTAAGGAGGCAAGGAGAGGAGAAAATGTGTCAGATACAGATAGATACATGACCTGGCAGGCATCGCGCGACTAATTAACAGAAACTTTTTGTTTTAGCCAGTTGACAGTTGGAGAATTAATCTGTCCCCAGTGGTCACACTACAGACAGACACAAACACACACCAAACACATTTATATTTAAACACACACACACACACAGACACATGCAGGGAGGTGCACTGCAGAGTACCGTTGCCATCGTTACTGAGTGTGCCACAGCATCATGCGGCAGAGCTGATGCAGAGGTGTGTGTACGTGCACGTCTGTGTGTGTTTTAAGCTTTCATTATATCACCACACTCTGACCTATTCCAACATCCTTACCAGCAGCACACAAAGGTTGCAGCGATAAATCCCTGGAACTGTGTTTGTCTCTAGTACTGGATAGAGCTGCCAAAGTCAGAAATTCTCTTTTTAGCCATGAAAATCAACAAAAGGCAGTGGTTCTCAACTGGTGGATCCTGACCCAAAAGTTGGTCGCGTTCCTGTTCTGAATGGGTGGTGAACAGCTGGCCAAAAATCAGCTAAATGTGAATCAGCTGTTGGGCATATGTTTTATTTTAGAAAGTCTCTTATTTTGAAAGGCACACTCTGCTGAATAAAATGAGTATGTTAAAAGAAGTGATTTTTCAAAGGCTTTTTTTTTTCTTTTTTAGAAAATTAATTTGCTTGGTTTGAATTCCATGAGAGTGTGTTGCGACTTAATGACCACAGGAAAATGTGTGTCCTAGAGTGAGACCAGTTGAAAATCACTGACATAAGACACATGTTCCTCCAGACACCAAGTCAAAGGAATGCCATTACAAGTCAAACATGACAAACATCTACTGCCTCTGACATTAGATATGTCACATTAACACTGATTCACTAATATTCAGCCCATTAGTTAGCGGACTAGTTAGCATACCTGGCTCAAAAGTAGAGGGCAGAGGATCCACACATGCTTGACAATCTTAATACTTCTCTCTAAGTCACTTTGGTTGCAAGCATCTGCTAAATACATAGATGTAAACATGAATCTAATGGCAAGAAATGCTGAAATGCATACAGATTCAGCATCAATGACTATCAATTCATCGCCAAGCCTTGACATTACTACTGGACGTCTTTACACAGAAAAGAAACAGACGTGGTAACTTTTTAGATTTTTTAGATCTGACATATTCGAGTCCTGACGTGCATGAGTTCCACCACACGTGCAAAATTTGCTGCCATGCTATCACCTGTGTCCATAACATATAAAAGCAGTTTTAACAGACCTTTAACTGAGTCCATTTTCCGGCTTGTAAACACTCTCTGTCCTCACCACTGTTCACAAGAGCCTGTAAAGGGCAAAAACACAGTAAATCTGCTGCTGTGTATACACAGATAAATCTCACAGTAGGGACTAGAACATGATGAGATGATACCAAAGTGTTGAAAGTTGATGCTGCCCAGGTTCATATTGGTCACCTTACTTGTTCAGTGGTGGACTGGGGTCCAGAGGGTTCTAGGTTCTAGTCCAACATCTGAGTTACCACTGAGGCCAACTAAGCATGGCAAATGTCCGCTCAAAGCTGCCCACTGTTCCCTCGGTGATGGGTGAAATGCAGAGGTCACTACATGCAAAGCCACTAGATAATGTTCGACTTCACAGTTAACCCTGTTGATTTTCAATCACATGTTATTTCTATATTTTTTGCATTTAAGCATATTTGATTGCAACAGGTTATATATTTGATTGATGTGAGCAGTTTGACATATGCACACTGCATTATCCAGAGTATATATTGTTCTGGAGTGTAACTCACACCAGCCTACAAATGCATAAGAAGAGAAAAAAAGAATGATCAAAAAAGCCTGCGACTTGTAGGCTGACAAATCTGTTACATAATTATTATTGATAGTTCTATTGAAATCTTTAATAAATATCTACGAAATTATATACAATTAAGACTGATGTATATTGTTAGGGTAAATATTAGTTCTTAAAACACGACATTACGTTAAGCCAGTGCTTCTCAATTATTTTCTGTTACTCCCCCTGTAGCAAGAAGAAAACAATTTGCGCCCCCTCAACCCACCATCCACTCTCCGCCGCAAATATAAATAATAGCTAATTATAGGTACACCTCTGCATAACATCATACCTTTGTTAACGTAAAGAAAACAAAAAGAACAAATAAAGTCTAACTTACAAGGATGTACAATTACACTTTATTGCAGTACGGCAGAATTTAAAAAAAGCATGTTCCCCAGGGTCACAACCCCCCAGGGTTCCCGCCCCACAGTTTGGGAAGCACTGCATTAAGCCAAGTCAATAAAACATCAACTCACTGATTTTCATGTATGAATTTTAAGTCATCATCCTCCCCGTGTCTCGGTCTAATTTGGAGAGTGGCCCAATGCTTGTAGAATAACATTAGGTCAACTGTGACAATGGAGACTGTATTATAAATAAAAAAACAAAAAATAATCAAACTGTATCCTAACTCTGCTAATGCTCTCCCTGGCTGAGCCACGTCTTTGTCCAACATTGGCAGAGTCAAACGGAGTGTTAACGATTGTGCCGATGTTTACAAAAAACGCCACATAATTGATAACATTAGCCCTGTGGAAACATCACTTATTGTGCAAATCAGTTGCTGCACCACTTAGCAGAAATTTCTATTGAAATGAATTGTGGGGATATTATTTGGTCCACAGGGTTCACCAACAGAATTCGGACTCCCGCATTAGACAGCAGACAGGGAGCATTGATCCGAGTTGGGCTTAATGTGTAATATAGAGTTTTACTCTTGAACAGGATTAATTGTATTGTATTAATACTGTTTGTTTATATTGATAGATATGGATTTTGATGAAAGACACAACTTTGTCCCTAAATGTTGGGACATAATGTGTGCTGTGTATATTTTTCCGTTCTGTGTTGTGTGTTTTGAAAGGACAACTTTTAACATTTTTGGTGCAAATAAGTCAACGCAGAGGTTTTTGTTAGCGATTATCTCACTGGATATGTGTAAGGAAAAGCTGTTTAACATTCATTGCAATAAAGACACTGGTGAGAGACTTTCAAAACAAATTTGTATATCTTCTTCTGGGCCAAACTTGAGCTATTGCCGCTGCTCTGATAAATAAATATTTTGCTGTTTAATCTACTAGAACTCCAATCATAAAATGTCTCCTTTTAATAAGTTGAAAGTCAGAGCTGGATATAGAAGATTAATGGAATCTGAACATGACATTTTTAAATGGGTCAAAGAGTCATTTACAATCCACAACCCATAATACTGTCACATTAGCAACAATATTTAATAATTCATGTCACCTTTGTTTTCTTCTCAACTTGGAACATGCACTTTTCATTCAGTTTGAAGGCTCATACATTATAAACTTCATCAAACTAAATGCATACATAAAACTAACACATTTGTTGTCTGAAGTATACCAGAAGAAGGCCTTGTCTTTCAGGAATTTTTGACATTAGCTAATTTGTCCTTCTTCATGAAGTGTCTGTTCAGCCTTGACCTAAGGACAACACATCAGTCCGTGATAATCTGCGCTAATAAGTGAAGACTGCTGTAAAAGTAGGTTAAAGCCCGCAGGGCACGAAAGACAAGGTCTGCTTTCAAAGTGCCAAAGAATTATGATGGGGTTGCAACATCTGCTGCCTCAGAGACAAGGCAGTGATGGATGGCCAGGTGTGTTCCCTGGGTGTGTGTGTCTGTGTGTGCGTACACACATGCAATCCAGGAAACAGCGCACAGACACAATATATGCATCTAAAAACTGAATGAGGCACTGTTTAAATAAGCAATGAGCACATCTATGACAAATGACAACTTTAATCTAATATGAATCATCCAATAAACAAAGCCTGCCAAATTTACAAACATAGCGACACTCAAGCGCGCGCACACACACAATTGTAACCTGTCTACAATATCAACAAGCCTGTTACTTCTCCACTTGAATAAATAATCCCATCAGTGAGAATAGAGATTAATGATGTATTTATTCTGCCATGACAAGAGAACCACTCTTCACATAGAAGATCTGTTGGATGAGATTAGTGAACTCTGCCAAACATAACGCCACTCCAGTGACATGCAAGTGTCTGGGAAAATAAATGAATGTTGCATTCATTAACCATGACACCAGGCATGGAGTTTGTAGACAGAGTTTTCTGATTTACAATCCTGAAATGTAGTTATTTTCTTGTTGGAAATTTAGAACCAGAGATCCAGTTCTAAGAACTGATAATCCAAAGCGGCACTGATGTGAAAACAAACCCTAGTCTGAGCATCTCATGTGACAAGGGTGTTTATAATCCCAAAACTGGGATTTAGCTCTAATCCCAGTACGTCTCACTACTGTTCAAAGGTTTGGCCTCATCCAGGCAATTATGTGTTTTTATATCAATCCTTAAATTGCCAACATAAATTGTAAAATGAAAATATAGATAAGACACAACAAGGTTAGAATTATTGATTTGTATTTGAAACAATATATTTTTTCCGTTAAACTTTGCTTTCGGCAAAGAATTCCCCAATTGCAGCAATTACAGCATTGCAGTAATGCTAACCGTGCAGACATGACTGCACACGGGTTAACCAATCATCTGTTATCCTTCTGAAACAATGATCAAACATACTGTACAATTAGAACACTAGAGTGATAGTTGCTGAACATGGGCCTCGATATTGTAGATATCGGAAAAAAAAAAGACATTTGTACTAGAATAGTTAAAAAAAATAGAAAAACACAAAAAGATAGAGTGGAATTCTGATTAGTTTATACTTATTCTAATAAGTTATCCTCATTGAAAAATGTGCTTTTTTTCAAAATTAAAGTGACCCCAACCTTTTGAATGGTATTGTTTGCCATATTTGAAACAAAGAAAACCTACATACACCAACATATTACATACATCTCGGTAACAAATCAGGGCATATGTTTGCTTTTAATTCATTGGATTTCACCATTTGCATTTTTAACACATATTTCAATATTTATATTTTCTATCAATGTTGGGACACTTTTGTTTATCTGATATAAATAGATACATTTATCCGAGATAATAACAGCAATTTAA